>JALAJA010000586.1:0-39920 GCA_023376005.1 Doryteuthis pealeii | reverse complement strand
GGAATCAGGAAAGGCCATTTGTTCAGAATAGGAATCAGGATCGTTAACTGTCGGTGGCTGGCTGGAACTGTCCTCGTCATCGCAAACGACTTTCTTAAATACCCGAAATTTGCCGGAAATATCAATGACGTCAGGGAAAAGTTCGTTAGAAATGATGATGACATAGTTTTGGCTACGTGACCCAATACACGTGAAAGGGGGTGGAGCTTAAAGGGTTAAAGCTGGGCAAAAACTGGATATATCTGGTCAGAAATGGAAAGGGGTTTGCTTACGTGCGAAAATGCACACGCGTGCTCTGATTACGTGCGTTCGTTCAGAGAAAGGGGTCATGGCTGTTTTGGCCCCGACAAGGCCCCCCTAGAAAATTGATCGTATCAATTAAAAGAATCGATAGTCGCAGAGTTTTTTTGGAAAGGTGACTCTGCGGCCTGATTTGGTTCGCTGTACAGGAGGCGCTGGGGTGTCTTCGATCGTCGGCGGTGCGGGTTCTTCGTCGTTTGCTCCGAGTCGCTCCAGAAAAGCAGGTTTAGTTCGATCAAGTGCGATGGTATCAGTCGTGTTACCACGCTTGATCGTAAGGTGCTTGTCGGAACGGCGAATAACTTTGAAAGGTCCCTGGTAAGCAGGTGTGAGTGGTTTCTTCACCGTGTCGTTTCTGATGAAAACGAACTCACAGTCTTGCAGTCGTTTAGGGACGTATGTCGAAGTCGATTGTTGTCGTGGAGGAGTGTATCTTAGTCGTGCCATCTTGTGGCGAAGTTCCTCGACGAATGGTGTCGTTGCTTTCGTGCTCGTAAGAGAGTCGTTGAAATACTCTCCGGGTAGCGAAAGAGGCGTGCCAAACACGAGTTCGGCGGGTGAGCAACCCAGGTCGTCCTTAACGGTATTTCTCCAGGCGAGGAGGGTCAGAGGAAGGTTGTCAACCCAGTTGGTTGAGTCGGTTTTCGTGGCCAGGGATGTTTTGAGAGATCGGTGGAATCTCTCCACAAGGCCATTAGCGCATGGGTGGTATGCCGTCGTCTTGATGTGCTTGACTCCGAGAATGTTGGTAAATTCCCTGAAGAGGGACGATTGGAATTGCGCGCCGCGGTCAGTAGTAATGACCGAGGTGTGCCGAAGAAACCGATCCACTCCTTCAGGATGGTCTTGGCAACGGTGCTGGCAGTAATGTCCTTGATGGGCACGGCGGTTGGCCATCGGGAGAAACGATCCACCACTGTCAAAAGGTACTGGTAGTCCTGACACATAGGCAACGGTCCCACCAGGTCGATGTGTATGTGTGAGAACCGTGCGTCAGGGTTGCTGAAAGTACCGACGGGCGATTTGGTGTGGCGATGGATCTTGCATTTTTGGCATGCCAGGCACGTCGAAATCCATTCTCGGATGTCCGCGTTCATGTTCGGCCATACGAATCGATCCGCAATGAGCTTAAGAGTAGCTCGCTTACTCGGTGAGATAGTCCGTGGAGGTGTTCAAAAACCTGTTTTCGTAGCGTAGGGGGAATGTAGGGCCTAGGGGCCTAGGCTGATGTCGCAGTACAGATTGTCGTCACTGAAGGATGCTGGGAACTCCTGAAGTTTCAGGGACGTGTTCGTCAGAACGTCCTGTAGCGTTGGGTCGGACTTTTGTTCTTTCGCAATTAAGTCCTGACTCAAGGGGTCATTGCTGAGGGCGTTGATATCCGTTCGGGATAGAGTATCTGCGACAAGGTTGTCGTTTCCCCTCACGTGTCGGATGTCAGTCGTGAACTGCGACAGGTAGTCCAAGTGCCTGATCTCACGGGAGGTGTATTTGTCCGAGCTGGTGCTCAATGCGGTCGTCAGGGGCTTATGGTCGGTATAAATTGTGAAATCTCTACCTTCCAGTAAGTGTCGGAAGTGTTTGATAGCCAAATAGATCGCCAGTAGTTCCGGGAGAAGGTGCTATACCTCGTTTGGGCTGACGTCAGTTTTGGCCGAGAAGAAAGCAATGGGTTTTCGCACAGAATCGATCTCCTGTTCGACCACTGCTCCTATCCCTGTGTCCGATGCGTCGGTTGTCAAGGAAATTCGTGTCTTTGGGTCGTCGTTGATGAACGAAAGTCTAGTGAAGTTCACTAGCGCGGTCTTCGCTGCGTGAAACGCGTTCAGGGCGTCGCCTTCCAAAGTAATGCCTTTGTTCTTTCTCTGTAAGAGGTTCGTCAGTGGCTGGAGAATCGTGGAACAATTCGGGATGAATCGTCGGTAAAAGTTTTATCATCCCGATAAAACGTCTCAGCTGTTTTATCGACGTAGGCGTTTGAAAAATCCTGAATCGCGCTGACTTTAGCTGGTAGAGGTGTGATCCATTCGAGTCGGTGTGGTGCCTAGGAAGTCGATGCTGGACACTCCGAAAACGCACTTGTCGAGGTTTAGTTTAAACCGTAGTGCGAGAGTCGCTGGAACACTGCGTGAAGGTGTTTCTTGTGGGAATCCACGTCTCTACTCGCTATCAGGGTGTCATCAATATACGCGTACACGAATGGTAGACCTCGAAGAACCTCGTCCATCAATCGTTGAAAGGTTTGGGCAGCGTTACGTAAACCGAATGGCATTTTCACGAACTCGTATAGGCCAAACGGTGTTGTAACTGCTGTTTTCGGAATGTCTTCTGGTGCCACGGAGATCTGGTGATACGCCTTCGTCAGGTCGATTTTCGAAAATACCGTGCTACCTTGTAATCCAGACGTGAAATCATGGATGTGAGGTACAGGGTAACGGTCAGGGATCGTCGCTGCGTTCAATCGTCGGTAATCGACGCATATCCGATACTCCGTGCTGCCAGGCTTCGGTACCAGGTGTAGTGGTGATGCGTAAGGACTGTCGGAGGACGTATGACGCCGTCCTTTAGCATCTCGTCGAACCGTTTCTTGGCGTAGTCAAGTTTCTGCGGTGCGAGTCGTCTTGGGTGCGAATATGCCGGTGGTCCGCTCGTCCTGATGTGGTGCTGAGTTTGATGATTATCTGAAACAATATCTGCACAAGGAGTTGTGATGTTAGCGTACTGCTTCAGTATATCCATATACTCGCGTCCATGGCAAGTTGCTACGCTGATTCCCGTGGTATTGTGGCGTAAGTCAAACCACATATATGTATAAATATGTGTGTGTGTTCTAGTGTAGATAATGTGTGAATATACATATGTATAGATAGATAGATACATATGTGCGCATGTATACATACATGTGTGTGTATGCATATATTTGTATGTGTAAGTAGGCGTAAAGTATGTGAATGGTCGGTCAAAGAGGCCATAAAAGGTGAGATTAGGGTTTAGAAATAGATATGAAAATGATAAAGGCCAGAAGCAGACAACATGTCTGGTCCTTTGGCACTTAATAGTTGACCAGTTGGTCATAAACATCATGAGGGTGGTCTTTTAGACAAAGAACCCTTTCAAATCCCGCAGGGTTGATAAGATCTCGGAGGATGAGATTTCAACGAGATTTGATATCGAGAATTGGGATTTGGGAGATTTGAAAGGTTTTAGTCAGTTAGTTTCTGGACAGTGTAAACTCTCCCCTCGTGGGGATGAAGCACCTACAGCCCTTCCTGCTGCACACCTTACTTGCACGTTCCAACATTACTGCAATTCCTGCAACTTCTAGCTTTTCGCAACTCTACTGGCCATAATCGTCCCGTGATCGTCTGCTTACTTGACCCTAACTTAGGACCTCCACGTGTGCACGTAATACTGCCTCAATCAATTATCAAAAGAGAAGAAAGACAAGACAAGACAATTTCAGGTGAACATCAATCAAATTGGCATAGAGGTATATGGTTCTTACATTGCTTCCTTCTTTCATTTCTATCTGCTAATCACACATTCTTCTCCGTACTGTCGAGATGAGAGGGGGCAATGCCCCCTCTTGTTCTTTTAAAGACTTCTGCTAATGTTGTAATCTCTGGTGGACAGCTAAACTGATCTTCCTTCTTCGGCGTCCAAAACTCAACTCTACCCTGGGGTCCAGACTAAACTCTCTTCTCAACTTTTTAGCTGGGACTCTCTATATATAAAATTCCACCCCCACCATCTCCTTTCTGACTAACCTTGACACTCAATTTCATCCCCAGATGTTTTGTTGGTTTGAAATACTATGACTAGAACAATAATAATAATACTTGGCACAACAGATAAACAAACGTCCACATTATCAATTAACAATGAATAATTAGGCCCAAAATAAACATTGGTCTCTTGGTTTTGAGACATTTGTCTCGGTTGGATATCAAATATCTTCCTATCACTCCTTTTTTATTTAATTATTCGTTCCTTAGTCATATTCACTCATGTATACACACATGATTCACTATATCCCCTCCAAACACACAGACACTCATGTGTCAATAATCTTACATATTATATTTTCATATAACTAATTATTACACCTATATATAATATATATATATATATATATATAACTTGCATACCTCCAAATGCATTCTGCACTTGATGCAATGCGTAGTATCATACAGAGATGATCCGGACAGACTGCTATTGATCATCAATATTCTCTCCGGACGTCCTGTACATAACGATTAAGAGCATCGATCTGGGAGCTGCTATTGGTAGTGAATCCTTATTCTCCCAGACGATTTGGACGAGAAAGGTGGAAATGATGACGATGCGACCCCCATGTTGTCATAAATGAAAGATTAAGTTTCACACGCTTCCATCCTTGGATGTTTTTAATGAATAAAGGCAAAAATACTACTGTATTATTGAATTCCTTTTCCTTTGTAGATCTGAATTGCACCTTCTATCTATATCGGCGTCCGAACTTTCTTCTTTAAACAAACCCAGCGCGAGAGATGTTGGTTTGTAGACACTGGAAATTCTATGGATTAGTACTGCTAAAACTTATTATAGTAACGACGACTCACCTGCGTTATAATTTTCGGATGTCATGATGCCAATAAAAAGATACACCTTGGATATCATTTTTTGACGTGATGTTGTACTAGTATACTTGAGAGTGCACTGATTCGTGGGGTACGATACGTCGAACAGATCCATAAAACGTATAACTGCAAAGAAACCGTGCAATTTCCAGGAGGCAGTAAAACGTCACACCAAAAATATTATGTCCACGGTGTGCCTGATATTATTGGCACTAATACATTCGAAGATCATGAAGCAGATGAGTCTTTCTTACATGGAACGGGGGGGGGGGGCTGTCGAACTCATTAAGATAGCCCACTTTTTTCTCACATTAAAACGGAAAGTTCCATTACATAGGCGTGGAGGTGTGATTTTTATTGTAATGTTGTCACCGTTCATGAAAACATCATCGAACCATTTTTGTTAAAGATAAATTTTTTTTGAATGCCAGATAATGCTCATTATAAAGGGATTCATTATTCTTCTTCATGGTAAATTCAACTTCAGCTGATCCATTCGTCATAATGCGTGCATCTAAAACGGACGAATTAATTTGATAGGGTATACGTATATCTACGTTGCAGGAATTTATTTTGGATCAAGTCGTTTTCTTTTGAATTGGTCACATTTGAAGATTGAATTTTCTGTTCTCGGGATTGAGTAAGACTTACACTTACACTTACAATTACAATTCCAGCTACAATGCAGACAATAATCACAATACATGTTTTTTTCCATTTCTCTTAGTTTAATTGTGTCGTAGAAATCCTGTAAATCCTTTAATGGTAAAATTAAATCTGAAAAAGAAATGAAAATAAAGTTAGCTTGAATTTAATCATATTTTCTAGATTGAATTCATATCCCATTTTCCTGCAGATTTTCCAACACAACGCATTCAAAACATCCATCATCTTTTATCTACATAAATCCTTTTTCCTCCTTGAATAATTTCATTGTCCTGAAGAAGGTTTCCTTTATAAACCGAAATGTTCGAACATCGACTAATAAATTTCCACCCATTATAATATCCCGTGTTTGTTCTACGTTTTCGCCACATACTGTCGGATTAACTTCCTCGTCTTATTTCCAATTGTTGGAAGACAAAACAGAATTGTCTCACTTTTTCTATTGGAGTGTGGGCGGGGAACTTTCTCACGTCACGTGTCTGTTTTGTCACATCACAAGGTGATTCCTAAAATCTCTCTCTTTTTACCAAAACGATGTGGAATGAAACGGACGTTGAGTCTTTTCATCCCCGTGCGACGAAGCACATGATGCCGTTTTGTTTCCAGAACTCTAGATAAATCAGTAAGCGGTTACCGCCCTTTTTACTTTGTACTTCTTCGTGTTCCTTGGAAATCCTTGTGTCTTTTCTATGTCTTAGGACTATAATTATGTTTTTATCATTGTATATTGTTAATTAAATGTTATTATCTTCTATAAATTGACTTGTCTTTTCCCTACCGAATATTTGGTGTTGAGTCACTCTCTTTTGGATAACCCAATGCATTATGGGTGTTAACTACGAGCTAATCACCAACTATCCTTATAGAGTTATTCTAAGGCTGAATTCAGTCTTTTTGTGTTAAAAAAAATTGTAAAAGAATAAATATAATTGTAAATATGAATATAGCTGTTATGGTAATTTACCACGCACACATGAACTCTTCCAACTATAAATAGCAGCAGGTTCTGCACTTAAGCGAGAGTTGATATTTCAGTGGATAGTTGATAAGACTGCTTCGTGAGTACCCTTCTCATTTGTATATGTCTGTACTACTGTTCTTTGTTAATATATTTATTTAACTCATTTCCTCGCTTGTGTCTTTATTTTGGCCCCTAACCCGGTCACAACAATAGTTGTAGCTTGAAGGTGCCCCAGTGATTTAGCTGCCTCGTTTGGTTAATTAATAGATGGTGATTTAGTGGGGACTGTGTGGGGACTGCATATATGCGAGAACTCCCACAATGCAACGTGACTCCCTTTCTGGTAGTTAAATAATTTTGGAGGGGAGTAAAGAATTTAACCATGGTAGTTTCTGTTGTATTGTCCTCGCTCGGAAAAGGAAGCTTCCGGCAGAGGGACAAAGAGAAAGATAAAAATATATATTTAAAAAGAAAGGGAAAGCGGAAGAGAGGTTTTCCGGTCAAGGGAGAAGATAAAGAAATATAACAAATGTCCGTTATCAGATCAAAACATAAAATGCGTAGGAGTATATATCAATATAAAGGCCTGAGGGTTCGAGCCGAAGACAGAGACCCCAGCCAGCAGCCAAGAGGACAACTTCACGTCTTCTGTCAGCAAACACCCATCGGGCACTCATTGTGAAGCTCTACACCCCTCACCTACCACACACCGAAGAGAAATAAAGACGGGTCCTATTTTTGTACATACGTATCTGTTGTTTATTGAAGTCCAGTAGTAGTCGGCTATACAACATTTCTTAATACTGGTTACGGCGCACAGATAAATTTATTTTTCCAACATTAAGTGAAGTTTGTAAAACCCTTTATTGTATGACTGCTAATAGCTTCATTAACCCTTTTATTTCAGTATTTCACGGTGTTTTGGAGATAACAATAAAACCCTTTATTGTATGACTACTTATAGCTACATTAACCCTTTTATTTCAGTATTTCACGGTGTTTTGGAGATAACAATAAAACCCTTTATTGTATGACTGCTAATAGCTTTATTAACCCTTTTATTTCAGTATTTCACGGTGTTTTGGAGATAACAATAAAACCCTTTATTGTATGACTGCTAATAGCTACATTAACCCTTTTATTTCAGTATTTCACGGTGTTTGGGAAATATCAATAAACCCTTTATTGTATGACTACTTATAGCTACATTAACCCTTTTATTTCAGTATTTCACGGTGTTTTGGAGATAACAATAAAACCCTTTATTGTATGACTGCTAATAGCTTGATTAACCCTTTTATTTCAGTATTTCACGGTGTGTTGGAGATAACAATAAAACCCTTTATTGTATGACTGCTAATAGCTACATTAACCCTTTTATTTCAGTATTTCACGGTGTTTGGGAAATATCAATAAAACCCTTTATTGTATGGCTACTTATAGCTACATTAACCCTTTTATTTCAGCATTTCACGGTGTTTTGGAGATAACAACAAAACCCTTTATTGTATGACTGCTAATAGCTTCATTAACCCTTTTATTTCATAATATAAAAACAATGATGTGGAAAAAAAATTTGGTACTTTTTTTCTATAAAGATAAGAGTCTGAATAACTATATCAATGAAATTGTATAACGTACCGAATTATAGTTTTTTTAGGAAAAAATAATGAAATCGGAAATAAAAAGTGCAAAAAAATGTCATAATATTAATATTTGAAAACTTTTTTTTTCTTATATAATTGGTATGTACTATATTCTATTAAATTGTCAAAAAAAAAAAATTTTTTTTAAGAAATTAATTTTTACGAGATTTTCAATCTTTTGTGTGATTAAATATTTTTATTTTCTGCGTGAAATAAATTAAAAAATTTTTTTTCCTGTGGAAAAAAATCAAAATTTTCACGGATATTTAAAAACATGAATTTTAGAATTCAGGTGAACTAAAAGTTGGTCCGATCCGTGCTCGATTAATATTTTTAAAAGAATTTGTAATTTTTATTGTTGAATAGTGTGATGAGTTGTCCCCCTTACATCATCTTTATTTCAGCTCATTGGGATCAGGCAGACATCACGTGATCAACTAACCTGGCGTCTGTGTCTGTCGCCTACGTTTAACAGTATTATAGAACTTGAATAAAAAGCAAGTTGTGTTTTTTAAATCGTCTTCGTCTCGCTCTATCTTTTATCTTTTACACAAAGTTGTAAAAGACATCTTATTTCATGGTGGCAGCGGTAAAAGAAAAATAACTTCAAAGGAAGAAACAAGAAAAAAAAAAAGAACAAGAAGTAAATACTTCGGAAAAAAAAAATACAAGAAAGCAAGTAGCCGAAAAAAAAATGATGGCATCTGCTACTAATATCCCTCTACCCTATTTGGACTGGTCAAAGGAAAACAAACAGGACGCTTTCAGTGAGTGGTTTGATTTTTTAACTTCGTATTTTTTTGATCAATAGAATTGAAGAAAAGTTGAAGTATAATTATATATTGATAAGCACAGGACCAAGGGGCCGGGAAATCTAAAAAATGAAATGCTAACAACGGAACAAAAAGAAGATTCCAAAGAAATATTCGCGACATTTGAGAGGCGTTTAATTCAAAAACCGAACAAATGGGTTGAGCGACTGGAATTCTCGTCAATGAATCAGAGCGAAGACTCTATCGACGAATATCTGACCAAATTACAGACCAAAGCTGAGAGATGCGAATTCAAAGCCAGCAAAGAGGAAAGAATCCTCGAACAAATAATAAAAGGGTTAAAGAGCCCAGAAGAAAGGCGGAATTTAATAAGTAAACCGACCTCACACTTAAAGTGGCTATTGAAAATATTAGAGCCTATGAGACAACGATAATAGACAACACACGCTACAAAGACGCCAACGAAATAAGGCCCGGAATATACCACGCAGTGTCGAAAATAAACAGGGGATCGTGTACGAAATGTGGATACAATCACGGCAATAAGAAAGAGGATTGTTTACGCATATAACAAGGAGTGTAGAAATGCCACTATCTACACCACTTTGAGGAATATTGCTTCACAAAACACACGCGCAAATAAAAAAGAAATATCCCAACACATACAACAAGATTGGAAAAATAGTCAGCAGAAATTCCACAACAAGCAATACAACAAAGACAAAAAAATTAATGTTGCTCACGTAACTGATACAGAGTCGGAACAAGACTTATATCTATATGTTGTTAACAAAAACGAGAGAGAAGAAGTTTTTGCAAATATAGACTGTGTAGATACAGGTGGAATAGAGCATAAACTAAAAATGAAAGTGGACACCGGAGCCAATGGTAATATAATTCCAGTTAGAATTTTTAAAAAAATGTACCCACGAGGCGTTACTGAAGTAGTGGACACCGTAAAGACGGACAAGACCACTCTATGGGCCGTGAATGGCACCAAAATACCCCAATATGGTCCATAAAATTGAAATAAAATAAAACACTCACCATCCATCCTAGCTAAATTCTATATATGCGAGAATGACACCACAATTTTGGGTCTGAGACCTTGCATACAGCTAGGTTTGGTAAAATTAAATTGTGGTGTGACAACTGAGAAAAGAACGATAGAAATATTGAGGAACTTGGAAAATGAATATCCTGATAGATTTCAAGTATTGGAAACTTTCCGGGAAAACAAAAAATATATATTCAAGAAAATACTACACCAGTTGTCCAGCACAAAGAAAATACCCCGTTCATCTAAGAGATGAATTAAAAAAAGAACTGAAAAAATGGAAGATATGGAGTAATAAAGAAAGTGACCGAACCGACAGACTGGGTGAACGCAATAGCGTGCAGCAGGAAGAGAAGTGGGGAACTAAGAGTAT
This sequence comes from Doryteuthis pealeii, assembly GCA_023376005.1. Taxonomy (NCBI): domain Eukaryota; kingdom Metazoa; phylum Mollusca; class Cephalopoda; order Myopsida; family Loliginidae; genus Doryteuthis; species Doryteuthis pealeii. The sequence goes on along the minus strand of JALAJA010000586.1, from coordinate 29,525 downwards.
GTTTAGACCCAAAGCCACTTAATAAGTTCATCAAACGAACTTATTATAAAACTCCAACCCTGGAAGAAATCTCCCAAAATTAACTGGAGCAAACACTTCTCTAAACTGGATGCAAAACATGGATACTGGGCAATACACCTAGACGAAGAATCCAGCCTGCTCACATGTTTTAAACCCCGTTTGGAAGGTATAAATACCTACGGTGCCCTTCGGACTTAAAGTATCCCAAGACATATTCCAGCAAAAAATGGACCAAATATTGGAAAACTGTAAAGGAGCCATAGGTATATCGGATGATATATGCGTGTACGGGAAAAAACACTGAGGAGCATGATCAAAATCTAAGGGAGACCATGGAGACAGCTCGGAAGTATGGGCTAGTCTTCAACAAAGATAAAAAGCAAAATAAGACAAAACAAATTAAATTCTATGGTCTTATTTGGGATGAAGACGGTTCCCACCCTGACCCTGAAAATGTGACAGGATAAAAGGAAACCGACCAAGCTAAAGACCATAGAATTTAATTTTTGTTTTTGTCTTTTTTGCTTTTATCTTTGTTGAAGACTATGCCATACTTTCCGAGCTGTCCCTCCATGGTCTCCTTAGATTTTGATCATGCTCCTCAGTGTTTTTCCCGTACAACGCATATATCACCGATATCCCTATGGCTTCCTTTACTAGTTTTCCAGATATTTGGTCCATTTTTGCTGGAATATGTCTTGGATACTTTAAAGTCCGAAGGGGCACCGGTAGGTAATTAATACCTTCCAAACGGGGTGTTTAAAACATGTGAGCGGCTGGATCTTTTCCGTCTAGGTGTATTGCCCCAGTATCCATGTTTTGCATCCAGTTTTAGAGAAGTGTTTTGCTCCAGTTTAAATTGTGGGGATTATCTTGCCAGGGTTGGAGTTTTATAATAGTTCGTTGATGAACTTATTAAGTGGCCTTTGGGTCTAACATAACTCTTAGTTCCCACTTCTCTCCTGCTTGCACGCTTATTGCGTTCACCCAGTCTGTCGGTTCGGTCACTTTCTTTATTACTCCCATATCTTTCGCATTTTTTTTGCAGTTCTTTTTTAATTCATCCTCTTAGGATGAACGGGTATTTTCTTTGTGCTTGGACAATGGTGTAGTATTTTCTGTGAATATATATTTTTTGTTTTCCCGGAAAGTTTCCAATACCTTGAAATCTATCAAGGATATTCATTTTCCAAAGTCCTCAATATTTTCTATCGTTCTTTTCTCAGTTGTCACCCACAATTTAATTTTACACAAAACGCTAGCTGTAATGCAAGGTCTCAGACCCAAATTGTGGTGTCATTCTCGCAATATATAGAATTTTAGCTAGGAATGGATGGTGAGTGTTTATATTTTTTCCAATTTTAATGGACATATTGGGGTATTTGGTTGCATGCACGGCGCATAGAAGTGGTCTTGTCCGTCTTTACGGTGTCCACTACTTAGTAACGCCTCGTGGGTACATTTTTTTAAAAATCTAACTGGAATTATATTTCCAATTGGCTCCGGGTGTCCACTTCATTTTATTATGCTCTATTCCACCTGTTATCTCACGTCTATATTTGGCAAACTTCTCTCTCTCGTTTTTGTTAACAACATATAGATATAAGTCTTGTTCCGACTCTGTATCAGTTACGTGAGGCAAACATTAATTTTTTGTCTTTGTGTATTGCTTTGTTGTGGATTTCATGCTGACTATTTTTCCAAGTCTTGTTGTATGTGTTGGGGGATATTTCTTTTATTTGCGCGGTGTTTTTGTGAAGCAATATCCTCAAGTGGTGTAGATAGTGGCATTTTCTACACTCCTTGTTATATGGCGTAACAATCCCTCTTTCATTTTATTGCCGTGATTGTATGCCACATTTCGTACAACGATCCCCTGTTTATTTTGCGACACTGCGTGGTATATTCCGGGCCTTATTTCGTTGGCGTCTTGTAGCGTGTGTTGGTCTCATTATCGTTTGTCTCATAGGCTCTAATATTTTCAAAATAGCCACTTTAAGTGTGAGGTCGTTTAACTTTATTAATTCCGCCTTTCTTCGGGCTCTTTAACCCTTTTTATTATTTGTTCGAGGATTCTTTTCTCTTTTGCTGCTTGAATTCGCATCCTCTTCAAGCTTGGTCTGTAATTTTGTCAGATTATTCGTCGATAAGAGTCTTCCGCTCGATTCATTGACGAGATTCCAGTAGCTCAACCCATTTGGTTCGTTTTTGTAATTAAAAACGCCTCTCAATGTCGCGAATAATTTTTCTTTGGATCTTCTTTTGTTCGTGTTTAAGCATTTCATTTTTTAAGATTCCGCCCTTGGTCCTGTGCTTATCAATATATTTATATTATACTTCAAACTTTTCTTCAATTCTATTGATCAAAAAAATACGAAGTTAAAAAAAATCAAACCACTCACTGAAAGCGTCCTGTTGTTTTTCCTTTGACCAGTCCAAAATAGGGTAGAGGGATATTAGTAGCAGATGCCATCATTTTTTTTTCGGCTACTTGCTTTCTTGTATTTTTTTTTCCGAAGTATTTACTTCTTGTTCTTTTTTTTTTTTTTTGTTTCTTCCTTTGAAGTTATTTTTCTTTTACCGCTGCCACCATGAAATAAGATGTCTTTTACAACTTTGTGTAAAAGATAAAAGATAGAGCGAGACGAAGACGATTTAAAAAACACAACTTGCTTTTTATTCAAGTTCTATAATACTGTTAACGTAGGCGACAGACACAGACGCCAGGTTAGTTGATCACGTGATGTCTGCCTGATCCCAATGAGCTGAAAATAAAGATGATGTAAGGGGGACAACTCATCACACTATTCAACAATAAAAATTTACAAATTCTTTTAAAATATTAATCGAGCACGGATCGGACCAACTTTTAGTTCACCTGAATTCTAAAATTCATGTTTTTAAATATCCGTGAAAATTTTTGATTTTTTTCCACAGGAAAAAAATTTTTTTAATTTATTTCACGCAGAATAAAATATTTAATCACACAAAAGATTGAAAATCTCGTAAAAATTAATTTCTTAAAAAAAATTTTTTTTTTGACAATTTAATAGAAATATAGTACATACCAATTATATAAGAAAAAAAAAAAGTTTTCAAATATTAATATTATGACATTTTTTTGCACTTTTATATTTCCGATTTTCATTATTTTTTCTAAAAAAACTATAATTCGGTACGTTTATACAATTTCATTGATATAGTTATTCAGACTTTATCTTTATAGAAAAAAGTACCAAATTTTTTTTTCCACATCATTGTTTTTATATTATGAAATAAAAGGGTTAATGAAGCTATTAGCAGTCATACAATAAAGGGTTTTGTTGTTATCTCCAAAACACCGTGAAATGCTGAAATAAAAGGGTTAATGTAGCTATAAGTAGCCATACAATAAAGGGTTTTATTGATATTTCCCAAACACCGTGAATACTGAAATAAAAGGGTTAATGTAGCTATTAGCAGTCATACAATAAAGGGTTTTATTGTTATCTCCAACACACGTGAAATACTGAAATAAAAGGGTTAATCAAGCTATTAGCAGTCATACAATAAAGGGTTTTATTGTTATCTCCAAACACCGTGAAATACTGAAATAAAAGGGTTAATGTAGCTATAAGTAGTCATACAATAAAGGGTTTTATTGATATTCCCAAACACCGTGAAATACTGAAATAAAAGGGTTAATGTAGCTATTAGCAGTCATACAATAAAGGGTTTTATTGTTATCTCCAAAACACCGTGAAATACTGAAATAAAAGGGTTAATAAAGCTATTAGCAGTCATACAATAAAGGGTTTTATTTGTTATCTCCAAAACACCGTGAAAACTGAATAAAAGGGTTAATGTAGCTATAAGTAGTCATACAATAAGGGTTTTATTGTTATCTCCAAAACACCGTGAATACTGAAATAAAAGGGTTAATAAGCTATTAGCAGTCATACAATAAAGGGTTTTACAAACTTCACTTATGTTGGAAAAATAAATTTATCTGTGCGCCGTAACCAGTATTAAGAAATGTTGTATAGCCGACTACTACTGGACTTCAATAAACAACAGATACGTATGTACAAAAATAGGACCCGTCTTTATTTCTCTTCGGTGTGTGGTAGGTGAGGGGTGTAGAGCTTCACAATGAGTGCCCGATGGGTGTTTGCTGACAGAAGACGTGAAGTTGTCCTCTTGGCTGCTGGCTGGGGTCTCTGTCTTCGGCTCGAACCCTCAGGCCTTTATATTGATATATACTCCTACGCATTTTATGTTTGATCTGATAACGGACATTTGTTATATTTCTTTATCTTCTCCCTTGACCGGAAAACCTCTCTTCCGCTTTCCCTTTCTTTTTAAATATATATTTTTATCTTTCTCTTTGTCCCTCTGCCGGAAGCTTCCTTTTCCGAGCGAGGACAATACAACAGAAACTACCATGGTTAAATTCTTTACTCCCCTCCAAAATTATTTAACTACCAGAAAGGGAGTCACGTTGCATTGTGGGAGTTCTCGCATATATGCAGTCCCCACACAGTCCCCACTAAATCACCATCTATTAATTAACCAAACGAGGCAGCTAAATCACTGGGGCACCTTCAAGCTACAACTATTGTTGTGACCGGGTTAGGGGCCAAATAAAGAACAAGCGAGGAATGAGTTAAATAAATATATTAACAAAGAACAGTAGTACAGACATATACAAATGAGAAGGGTATCACGAAGCAGTCTTATCAACTATCCACTGAAATATCAACTCTCGCTTAAGTGCAGAACCTGCTGCTATTTATAGTTGGAAGAGTTCATGTGTGCGTGGTAAATTACCATAAACAGCTATATTCATATTTACAATTATATTTATTCTTTTACAATTTTTTTTAACACAAAAAGACTGAATTCAGCCTTAGAATAACTCTATAAGGATAGTTGGTGATTAGCTCGTAGTTAACACCCATAATGCATTGGGTTATCCAAAGAGAGTGACTCAACACCAAATATTCGGTAGGGAAAAGACAAGTCAATTTATAGAAGATAATAACATTTAATTAACAATATACAATGATAAAACATAATTATAGTCCTAAGACATAGAAAAGACACAAGGATTTTCCAAGGAACACGAAGAAGTACAAAGTAAAAAGGGCGGTAACCGCTTACTGATTTATCTAGAGTTCTGGAAACAAAACGGCATCATGTGCTTCGTCGCACGGGGATGAAAAGACTCAACGTCCGTTTCATTCCACATCGTTTTGGTAAAAAGAGAGAGATTTTAGGAATCACCTTGTGATGTGACAAAACAGACACGTGACGTGAGAAAGTTCCCCGCCCACACTCCAATAGAAAAAGTGAGACAATTCTGTTTTGTCTTCCAACAATTGGAATAAGACGAGGAAGTTAATCCGACAGTATGTGGCGAAAACGTAGAACAAACACGGGATATTATAATGGGTGGAAATTTATTAGTCGATGTTCGAACATTTCGGTTTATAAAGGAAACCTTCTTCAGGACAATGAAATTATTCAAGGAGGAAAAAGGATTTATGTAGATAAAAGATGATGGATGTTTTGAATGCGTTGTGTTTGGAAAATCTGCAGGAAAATGGGATATGAATTCAATCTAGAAAATATGATTAAATTCAAGCTAACTTTATTTTCATTTCTTTTTCAGATTTAATTTTACCATTAAAGGATTTACAGGATTTCTACGACACAATTAAACTAAGAGAAATGGAAAAAACATGTATTGTGATTATTGTCTGCATTGTAGCTGGAATTGTAATTGTAAGTGTAAGTGTAAGTCTTACTCAATCCCGAGAACAGAAAATTCAATCTTCAAATGTGACCAATTCAAAAGAAAACGACTTGATCCAAATAAATTCCTGCAACGTAGATATACGTATACCCCATCAAATTAATTCGTCCGTTTTAGATGCACGCATTATGACGAATGGATCAGCTGAAGTTGAATTTACCATGAAGAAGAATAATGAATCCCTTTATAATGAGCATTATCTGGCATTCAAAAAAATTTATCATTTAACAAAATGGTTCGATGATGTTTTCATGAACGGTGACAACATTACAATAAAAATCACACCTCCACGCCTATGTAATGGAACTTTCCGTTTTAATGTGAGAAAAAGTGGGCTATCTTAATGAGTTCGACAGCCCCCCCCCGTTCCATGTAAGAAAGACTCATCTGCTTCATGATCTTCGAATGTATTAGTGCCAATAATATCAGGCACACCGTGGACATAATATTTTTGGTGTGACGTTTTACTGCCTCCTGGAAATTGCACGGTTTCTTTGCAGTTATACGTTTTATGGATCTGTTCGACGTATCGTACCACGAATCAGTGCACTCTCAAGTATACTAGTACAACATCACGTCAAAAAATGATATCCAAGGTGTATCTGCTTTTATTGGCATCATGACATCCGAAAATTATAACGCAGGTGAGTCGTCGTTACTATAATAAGTTTTAGCAGTACTAATCCATAGAATTTCCAGTCTTGTCTACAAACCAACATCTCTCGCGCTGGGTTTGTTTAAAGAAGAAAGTTCGGACGCCGATATAGATAGAAGGTGCAATTCAGATCTACAAAGGAAAAGGAATTCAATAATACAGTAGTATTTTTGCCTTTATTCATTAAAAACAATCCAAGGATGGAAGCGTGTGAAACTTAATCTTTCATTTATGACAACATGGGGGTCGCATCGTCATCATTTCCACCGTTCTCGTCCAAATCGTCTGGGAGAATAAGGATCACTACCAATAGCAGTCTCCCAGATCGATGCTCTTAATCGTTATGTACAGGACGTCCGGAGAGAATATTGATGATCAATAGCAGTCTGTCCGGATCATCTCTGTATGATACTACGCATTGCATCAAGTGCAGAATGCATTTGGAGGTATGCAAGTATATATATATATATATATATATATATATAGGTGTAATAATTAGTTATATGAAAATATAATATGTAAGATTATTGACACATGAGTGTCTGTGTGTTTGGAGGGGATATAGTGAATCATGTGTGTATACATGAGTGAATATGACTAAGGAACGAATAATTAAATAAAAAAGGAGTGATAGGAAGATATTTGATATCCAACCGAGACAAATGTCTCAAAACCAAGAGACCAATGTTTATTTTGGGCCTAATTATTCATTGTTAATTGATAATGTGGACGTTTGTTTATCTGTTGTGCCAAGTATTATTATTATTGTTCTAGTCATAGTATTTCAAACCAACAAAACATCTGGGGATGAAATTGAGTGTCAAGGTTAGTCAGAAAGGAGATGGTGGGGGTGGAATTTTATATATAGAGAGTCCCAGCTAAAAAGTTGAGAAGAGAGTTTAGTCTGGACCCCAGGGGAGAGTTGAGTTTTGGACGCCGAAGAAGGAAGATCAGTTTAGCTGTCCACCAGAGATTACAACATTAGCAGAAGTCTTTAAAAGAACAAGAGGGGCATGTTGCCCCCTCTCATCTCGACAGTACGGAGAAGAATGTGTGATTAGCAGATAGAAATGAAAGAAGGAAGCAATGTAAGAACCATATACCTCTATGCCAATTTGATTGATGTTCACCTGAAATTGTCTTGTCTTGTCTTTCTTCTCTTTTGATAATTGATTGAGGCAGTATTACGTGCACACGTGGAGGTCCTAAGTTAGGGTCAAGTAAGCAGACGATCACGGGACGATTATGGCCAGTAGAGTTGCGAAAAGCTAGAAGTTGCAGGAATTGCAGTAATGTTGGAACGTGCAAGTAAGGTGTGCAGCAGGAAGGGCTGTAGGTGCTTCATCCCCACGAGGGGAGAGTTTACACTGTCCAGAAACTAACTGACTAAAACCTTTCAAATCTCCCAGAATCCCAATTCTCGATATCAAATCTCGTTGAAATCTCATCCTCCGAGATCTTATCAACCCTGCGGGATTTGAAAGGGTTCTTTGTCTAAAAGACCACCCTCATGATGTTTTATGACCAACTGGTCAACTATTAAGTGCCAAAGGACCAGACATGTTGTCTGCTTCTGGCCTTTATCATTTTCATATCTATTCTAAACCCTAATCTCACCTTTTATGGCCTCTTTGACCGACCATTCACATACTTTACGCCTACTTACACATACAATATATGCATACACACACATGTATGTATACATGCGCACATATGTATCTATCTATCTATACATATGTATATTCACACATTATCTACACTAGAACACACACACATATTTATACATATATGTGGTTTGACTTACGCCACAATACCACGGGAATCAGCGTAGCAACTTGCCATGGACGCGAGTATATGGATATACTGAAGCAGTACGCTAACATCACAACTCCTTGTGCAGATATTGTTTCAGATAATCATCAAACTCAGCACCACATCAGGACGAGCGGACCACCGGCATATTCGCACCCAAGACGACTCGCACCGCAGAAACTTGACTACGCCAAGAAACGGTTCGACGAGATGCTAAAGGACGGCGTCATACGTCCCTCCGACAGTCCTTACGCATCACCACTACACCTGGTACCGAAGCCTGGCAGCACGGAGTATCGGATATGCGTCGATTACCGACGATTGAACGCAGCGACGATCCCTGACCGTTACCCTGTACCTCACATCCATGATTTCACGTCTGGATTACAAGGTAGCACGGTATTTTCGAAAATCGACCTGACGAAGGCGTATCACCAGATCTCCGTGGCACCAGAAGACATTCCGAAAACAGCAGTTACAACACCGTTTGGCCTATACGAGTTCGTGAAAATGCCATTCGGTTTACGTAACGCTGCCCAAACCTTTCAACGATTGATGGACGAGGTTCTTCGAGGTCTACCATTCGTGTACGCGTATATTGATGACACCCTGATAGCGAGTAGAGACGTGGATTCCCACAAGAAACACCTTCACGCAGTGTTCCAGCGACTCTCGCACTACGGTTTAAAAACTAAACCTCGACAAGTGCGTTTTCGGAGTGTCCAGCATCGACTTCCTAGGGCACCACACCGACTCGAATGGGATCACACCTCTACCAGCTAAAGTCAGCGCGATTCAGGATTTTCAACGCCTACGTCGATAAAACAGCTGAGACGTTTTATCGGGATGATAAACTTTTACCGACGATTCATCCCGAATTGTTCCACGATTCTCCAGCCACTGACGAACCTCTTACAGAGAAAGAACAAAGGCATTACTTTGGAAGGCGACGCCCTGAACGCGTTTCACGCAGCGAAGACCGCGCTAGTGAACTTCACTAGACTTTCGTTCATCAACGACGACCCAAAGACACGAATTTCCTTGACAACCGACGCATCGGACACAGGGATAGGAGCAGTGGTCGAACAGGAGATCGATTCTGTGCGAAAACCCATTGCTTTCTTCTCGGCCAAACTGACGTCAGCCCAAACGAGGTATAGCACCTTCTCCCGGGAACTACTGGCGATCTATTTGGCTATCAAACACTTCCGACACTTACTGGAAGGTAGAGATTTCACAATTTATACCGACCATAAGCCCCTGACGACCGCATTGAGCACCAGCTCGGACAAATACACCTCCCGTGAGATCAGGCACTTGGACTACCTGTCGCAGTTCACGACTGACATCCGACACGTGAGGGGAAACGACAACCTTGTCGCAGATACTCTATCCCGAACGGATATCAACGCCCTCAGCAATGACCCCTTGAGTCAGGACTTAATTGCGAAAGAACAAAAGTCCGACCCAACGCTACAGGACGTTCTGACGAACACGTCCCTGAAACTTCAGGAGTTCCCAGCATCCTTCAGTGACGACAATCTGTACTGCGACATCAGCCTAGGCATCCCTAGGCCCTACATTCCCCCTACGCTACGAAAACAGGTTTTTGAACACCTCCACGGACTATCTCACCCGAGTAAGCGAGCTACTCTTAAGCTCATTGCGGATCGATTCGTATGGCCGAACATGAACGCGGACATCCGAGAATGGATTTCGACGTGCCTGGCATGCCAAAAATGCAAGATCCATCGCCACACCAAATCGCCCGTCGGTACTTTCAGCAACCCTGACGCACGGTTCTCACACATACACATCGACCTGGTGGGACCGTTGCCTATGTGTCAGGACTATCAGTACCTTTTGACAGTGGTGGATCGTTTCTCCCGATGGCCAACCGCCGTGCCCATCAAGGACATTACTGCCAGCACCGTTGCCAAGACCATCCTGAAGGAGTGGATCGGTTTCTTCGGCACACCTCGGGTCATTACTACTGACCGCGGCGCGCAATTCCAATCGTCCCTCTTCAGGGAATTTACCAACATTCTCGGAGTCAAGCACATCAAGACGACGGCATACCACCCATGCGCTAATGGCCTTGTGGAGAGATTCCACCGATCTCTCAAAACATCCCTGGCCACGAAAACCGACTCAACCAACTGGGTTGACAACCTTCCTCTGACCCTCCTCGCCTGGAGAAATACCGTTAAGGACGACCTGGGTTGCTCACCCGCCGAACTCGTGTTTGGCACGCCTCTTTCGCTACCCGGAGAGTATTTCAACGACTCTCTTACGAGCACGAAAGCAACGACACCATTCGTCGAGGAACTTCGCCACAAGATGGCACGACTAAGATACACTCCTCCACGACAACAATCGACTTCGACATACGTCCCTAAACGACTGCAAGACTGTGAGTTCGTTTTCATCAGAAACGACACGGTGAAGAAACCACTCACACCTGCTTACCAGGGACCTTTCAAAGTTATTCGCCGTTCCGACAAGCACCTTACGATCAAGCGTGGTAACACGACTGATACCATCGCACTTGATCGAACTAAACCTGCTTTTCTGGAGCGACTCGGAGCAAACGACGAAGAACCCGCACCGCCGACGATCGAAGACACCCCAGCGCCTCCTGTACAGCGAACCAAATCAGGCCGCAGAGTCACCTTTCCAAAAAAAACTCTGCGACTATCGATTCTTTTAATTGATACGATCAATTTTCTAGGAGGGGGGCCTTGTCGGGGCCAAAACAGCCATGACCCCTTTCTCTGAACGAACGCACGTAATCAGAGCACGCGTGTGCATTTTCGCACGTAAGCAAACCCCTTTCCATTTCTGACCAGATATATCCAGTTTTTGCCCAGCTTTAACCCTTTAAGCTCCACCCCCTTTCACGTGTATTGGGTCACGTAGCCAAAACTATGTCATCATCATTTCTAACGAACTTTTCCCTGACGTCATTTGATATTTCCGGCAAATTTCGGGTATTTAAGAAAGTCGTTTGCGATGACGAGGACAGTTCCAGCCAGCCACCGACAGTTAACGATCCTGATTCCTATTCTGAACAAATGGCCTTTCCTGATTCCTGACCGCCCTGCCTCTCTACGCTGCTGGAACGACCTGCCTTTCTTTGACGCTAGACGACGCTGTGATGACACAAACATTTCCAGTCCAGCAATATCAGCCTTTTTCAAGGCTAAACAAACCCAGCTCTTTTCAGAGCTAACCAGTCGGCCCTTTTCACCTCAGTCTTTCCTTAACCACGAATGCGATCCTAGGGCGAAATCCCTAGAAGATCTGGATCTTACGACCAGATAGGCGTCCCTCGCCGACAGTACGCTAGGTCCTAGCTTGGTAGATCCGACTCGATCTTCCGCCGAGCAAACACCTAGCTACTCGAGGCATTTGCGCACACGTACCAGCCTGGTCTGAAATCCCGCATAACCGCGGCCAATCAGACCCAAGCAACGCACGTGCTAAGCGAACGGTCCGTCGCTGTTACGTTTCACGCTCGTACCCGAACAGTCCTCGACGGGACTACGACCGGAGCTCGCAGCCGATACAACCGCAAGCCGAGACCGTTACCGACCGACCACGACGTCAACCGAAACCCGTAGACGCACTGTATCCCGATTCCGGATTCCAGCTGCCTATCCGACAACGGACGACCTATCCACCCAGATTAACGAAAGACTGACCGAACGTTGAGGGACCAACCTCAAACGACGAAAACTCTCAACTTGCCGATTTACCTTTGTCAATTCTCGATAATAAATTGACCACCTGGTTACTTCCTACCATCTAAATCCTCTGCCTTTGTCTCTTTCATTGCCTCCAGTCGTTTCACTTATTCAAAAGTCTGTGGGGTCGACATCCTTATCGGCCCCACAACACCCTTCATCACCATTACTCCCAGGTCCAATCTGACCCGGAGTGGTAGTACCTGTTAGGGTTCCATCTATGGATTAAATAGATAAAAATATGTTTTAGAAATAGTTAAAATAAATGAATACTTAACAAGAATAAATCAAGCAAAAAGTCTTCGATTTGAAAGAACCTCTATTTAAATGACTAGCAAATATATGCACCCTCCGGGTGCAAGTATTTAAGTTTTAATGTAATAAAATATTGTATTAAATTAGAAAGGCTAATGAAACTAAATAAGAATACAGATAAAAAGATTTGAAACAGAGGGGGGTATAATAAAAGATTTGAAACAGAGGGAGTATAATAAAAAATGGAACAACTGAAACTTACTCTTCCATCACTCTCGTCTTTCATTGTTATTTTTTCTAATTTAAGTATTTAGTTATAAGAGGAAGTAATAAAATTACAGTTATTTTATCTTAAATAAATGTATTTATTATAATTTGATTGGCTGTTTAAGCCAATCAAATTATAATAAATACATTTTTAAAACTGGGATGATTGTTGTTGTTTGTTTATTTTTTTTGTGTATTGTTTTTTTATTTGTTTTTATTTGTTGGTGTAAAAGATCAACGAAATAATTGTAGTACCAATATTAATACTTGGTTACTTTTCCGTATTAACCTCTAAAATGCCAGGCTCTTATATAGCATCAGAGAAGGTAAGTTGTATAGTTTAATGTGTGTTCCTCTAGAAGCCCCCATTACTTAATGGGACAGTCTATTTCTACTCTACAGTCGGGTTTGTTTAAAGAAGAAAGTTCGGACGCCGCTGTAGATAGAAGGTGCGAGTCAGATACACACAGGAAAACGAAAGAAAAAGGAATTCGAGAATAAAGTTGTATCATCATCTTTATTTATTCTTTAAAACAACCCAAAGGTGAATGCGTGTGACACTTACTTTTTCATTCTTGACAAAAAACAAAAAACATTGACTATTGTGGTATGAACAGCAGACAAAGACATAGGCACTGTGACCAGTTCTCTGTATATTTCTATGTCTATCTGGGATTCACCCCTAACATTAACAGCGATTTTCCTTGAACTGCAGCTTGATCACAGTCTCTACGGCTAACTGTCCACTACTCATTAGACTTGAACTATACTATTGAATATAAGCGGCATTGACTCCGGGAAAAGACCAACCGCTTTTCCAGTACCAAAACACAAAATAAATCAGGTTCCTGCCTGCTGATCTTTGAACTTACCAGCGCCAAAGACTTCTAATTATCATAGACATTTTAAAAAAATCATTATCTTCTAAAATTTGCCGACTTCCTGAACTTGTTTAGCTATCACTTTTTTTTTGTATATATATATATATATATATATATATATATATATATATATATAATAATAGTTTAATAACTATAACTAAATAAGATTTTAATAACTAACAAAATAGAAATAGATGATTTCTCTCTGGAAATGAAAGGTTTATTTCTAATGTCTCATTATAAACTGAGATCTTTGACGATATTTTGATCAATTTCTAACTTTCTATTGAAAACAATCTTTAAAACAATCCAATGTGGGATGCGTGTGACAAAAACACTGATTATTGTGATATGAACAGCAAACAAAGAGTTCGGTACTGGCCAATTCCCTATCTCCTTCTATGTCTCATGATCATCATGTCGTGCATGCAGCACGGGTATCCATGACAATCTTTCGCCAACCTTCTCTATCATTCATTACACCTGGAAGCTCCTCTGCGGAACAGCCAGCATCTTCACATAGCTGGTCAATGTAGGTCCTTGCTGGGCGCCCCACACTTGCATATCCATGTGTTGGCTTCCACAGGAGAACATCGCTTATGAGTTCATCCTTGCTTCTCCAGCAGTGTCCTGCATGCCTTGTCCGTCTCAATCGGATAGTTTGTGAGATGGGGGGCAGGTGACCGTACAGCTGTTTCCTTGTGGGGTGCTGTTTCCACGACTTATTCAAGACTGCACGCAGCATTCTTGTCCAGCTCCCATCTAGCTTATTCTCAAGACACTTTGTTAGGGTCCAGGTGGTGCAGCCATACAGCAGCACCGACACAACCACAGCCTGTGATTAACCCTAGCATTAACAGTGGATGTCCAAGTTGAGCGGACACTAATTATTGTGATATGAACAGCAGACAAAGACTTGAGCGCTAGCCAATTCCCTATTTTACTTACACAACTGGAATACATATGTAGCATGATTTCTATTAAAATTTATTAAGGTCCATCGGAGTTTGATAGTGGTAATAAAGCTGTGGGTGGACTGCTAGAGAAAGAAGAAATAAGAGAAAATAAAGGTTAAAAAAAAGGAGGAGTGGATATACAACGGGTTGCCTGTAATTTGACCGAAGAGGACAGGAAGAGGAATTGAAAGTTGACCGGAAGCGGAACTGATGTGGTGACGAGGAACGAGAAAGAAGAAAATCGCTCTCTTTTACCTTTCGGCGGCGTAGGATTCGGACGAGCCTACTGGTCCCTAGTGTTGGGACAGCGAGATAGTTGGTACTATGTTAAAAGGTACAGTAATTTAACAGTGTCCCCTCTCTCTCTCTTTTCTCTCTGTCTTTCCTTCTCTCCAAAACAGAGCCCACGACACGAGCCTGAAAATAAATGCTAAGCCCTTGTGACCATATATCTCACGTGTCTGTTGTGCCTTTTTTATCAACAATGACGACTGCTATTTAAACTTGAGTTTGCTACGTATATCGTTCCGGAGTTTGCCACAAAGACACTTTGGTACTTTGTTATACAACCAATACATTATATATATACAATTCATACATACATACGATTATGTAGGAAGATTCAAAGTCATACATGGTTATCTAAACACTCATATATATATATATATATAAGTTAAAAGAAAGGAAATGAATCCGATAATATGAGTATGAAAAGGTGGAATGAAAACATCACACAATGCTGTTAAAGAAGAAAACAATTTATATTTTTATCATAAAAAATTCCTTTACTAAAAATCTTTTGAATTCCAACCGTCACATTTCTTAATACCCATCCCCTTCCGTTTAAATTGTTTTGTCTTGTTGCCAACATCTCAAAAATCCGCTACATTTGGATATGTTTTACTGACAAAAGGTATACATTGAGACATGACCGATATATATATGGCGCAAATGTCCACATTGGTGAATAATGTAACGACTTTCATTCTTTCTTTTTTTTTTTCAGTAATAAGGTTTTTTGTTCTGTGAACTGATTTGACTTTTTCCTCCGACCCAAACAACTACGGAGTGAATGAGCTCTGATGATGATTTTTGTAAAATCGAAATATTGATCAGTATCAGCTATGATTATATTATAAATTGTTTTCTCTTTAACAGCATTGTGTGATGTTTTCATTCCACCTTTTCATACTCATATATATATATATATATATATATATATTATTTTATATACGACTATTAAGGAAGCTCTTACCCTTCCAGAGTCATAAATGTTAATTTACATACACACACAATTTCAATTTATAAAGTAAGTCTCTCTCTCATCTCTCCCTCTCTCTCTCTCCTCTCTCTCTCTCTCTCTCTCTATCTATATATATATATATATATATAACACTGTAGTGTTATGGACTGATTGGCGATATCCGATTAGATACTTAAAAACAAAACAATTGAGTCTAGAATCGTACAAGCGACTTAGATTAGAGTACAAGTCAGTGGTGTGGTAAAGTCAACACTAGATAAAATTAATTACTCTGACACAAAGAAATTCTAATGGCTAAAAGTCGGTTGATGGTTGAATATACACAAATGACTTTTTGTTTATACAAATGTTTTCATATAAATATATTATCATTCTTGTAGCGTCGAAACAAGATGATAAATAATTTTTGAACAAAACCAATCCTAATGGCAGAAATAGGTTGATGTAAAGCAGAAGTCTGTTTTATCATATTATCATTTACATGGAGACTCCAAAAAGATAGGTACCACTTTATCCAGGCTGAAAGTGGTTGATATGTCTGACTTTTTATGACTGATG
Source organism: Doryteuthis pealeii (assembly GCA_023376005.1). Lineage (NCBI taxonomy): Eukaryota > Metazoa > Mollusca > Cephalopoda > Myopsida > Loliginidae > Doryteuthis > Doryteuthis pealeii. Next base: position 13,313 of record JALAJA010000586.1, on the reverse strand, counting down.
ACATCCATATATATTTATGTTCTTGTGGGGACTGTGTAAGATAAGGGCATTTATTTAGCAAAAACAGTTTAAAGATTAAATCTTTAAAATGTTGATAATCTCAATTTACCCCGGTGGTCTTAGGCCAGTTCCTGGGAATTATCATAGCAATTGACAGGACCATTTATACAATAACAAGAATATTATCAGGTGCCTCACCAATCAGTGAACTGGGGCGGAGACTTGTTACCCCACCTCCGAGATAAGTAACCCAATGCCATGATTTTGATTGGCCGTCCAATCAAATGCGACCGCGTGGGTGGGGTTTCGTACACCTCCTGATGTTTACACTGTAGGGCCATTGGTCCTGCGTTTCTATTGGCTGGCTAATGAGAGCCCTGGATTCGGGGGTTTGGAACCCATAAAAGAGGACCCAAAAGGGTCCCAGGCAGATTGGAGAGCTGGTTCTTGACCAGATTGGAGAGCTGGTACTTGACCAGAGTGGAAAGCTGGTCCTTGACCAGATAGGACATCTGCTTCCCTACCAAATTGATAGCTCCATCTCATGGCCCTTGTCACCGTCTTTGCTTTGTCATTTTGTTACTCAAAGTCCTGAATTTGAATCAGAACCCAGCATATATCGCCAGTCAGTCCACAAAATACCGACTCAACTTCAACTCAATACCCCTTTGTGGTTGTACATGATTTTTAATCACTGTATGATTAATAAAGGTCTTTTATTTTTAAAAACGCGTTCGTGTTAATTGTGGAACAACCTTGATGAATTTGGTCATTTTCAGGTATAGCCCGGAACAAGCACTTCAACTTTCCTGTGGGTCAAAGAACACCCATCGCGTTAGATTCGACGCCGCGACAGCATTGTATTACATTTGGTCCCGTGACCAGATCATAATATTACATTTGGCACCCCGACCAGCATAGTTTTACATATATATATATATATACGTTTATTTAGTAACATCTTCAAAAATTGTACGTTAATTTACTACTTCTATACAACTACTACTATTACTACCACTTTCACCAACACCTCTACTACTACTACTACTACTACACCAGAGAATTATGAGGCACGATGACAAGCCCCGCCACGTAACACATAGCAATAAATATATTCTTAAGACTACAATGATTCTTATTTGTTTGTTTTTGTTTTTTAACCTTTTTGTTATTTTTTTTATTTCTTGTTGATATCTCTCTGATGTCCCTTAAGTGTAGAGGAAACAAAAATGTTCCTCGATAATAAATCTTTGAGACTTGATTTTCCCAAGAGAATCTGTAAGCATTGAATAAACACATTGTACATTCAAGATGTCCATTTTATTTCTTGCCGTTGTGACAATCTGGTGACCTAGAAGGGAACCCCGGGAACTCCAGGAACACCACACACCTCCAGTGATGTCACTTAAGGACAGATGGTTGGTTGGTTTATTAATTTTAACGGCATATCAACCCGTCCAGGGTTATATCATGCCTAGCGGTTGGGTTGTTATACATATTGTGTATTCATATATATACATTTAGTAATTGGTTTTAACAATGTGTTAGCATTATTGGGAATCATACTGTATGACATTGATTTGTTTCATGTCTATATTCTATGGTATAATTTTATTTCCCTCAAAAAGGAGAAAATATCCTCTATGTTAACATTTTCAAATAGGTCCTTCATATTGTTTGCTTTAAAATAATGTTTTCTGATGTGAGCAAAAAATCTGCATTCCATCATTAAGTGTTTGACTGTCAGGGGTGTTTGACATGTTTCACATTGTGGTTGTTGTTCTTGTTTGAGTATATAAGAGTGTGTTAGATTTGTATGACCAATGCATAATCGGGACATAATGACTTGTTCCTTTCTAGACTTCCTTAAAGTTGGTCTGCAGCCTCCAAAGTTGGTTTGATTAGGAAGAGTTTGTTGTAAAAATAAAAATGACCAGATCTCAAAGTGATGCTGTAAGCAACGAATAAACATTTTCTCCGTTGGAATAAACTGAATTAATCAATGTTTTTCACCCCACCCCAACACGAAAAAAAAACTTTTTTTTGTTACTTTTTCCCAAAAAATTTCAACATATTTTAAGAAAACGTAACAAAAAAAAGTTTTTTTTTCGTGTTGGGGTGGGGGTGAAAAACATTGATTAATTCAGTTTATTCCAACGGAGAAAATGTTTATTCGTTGCTTACAGCATCACTTTGAGATCTGGTCATTTTATTTTTACAACAAACTCTTCCTAATCAAACCAACTTTGGGAGGCTGCAGACCAACTTTAAGGAAGTCTAGAAAGGAACAAGTCATTATGTCCCGATTATGCATTGGTCATACAAATCTAACACACTCTTATATACTCAAACAAGAACAACAACCACAATGTGAAACATGTCAAACACCCCTGACAGTCAAACACTTAATGATGGAATGCAGATTTTTTGCTCACATCAGAAAACATTATTTTAAAGCAAACAATATGAAGGACCTATTTGAAAATGTTAACATAGAGGATATTTTCTCCTTTTTGAGGGAAATAAAATTATACCATAGAATATAGACATGAAACAAATCAATGTCATACAGTATGATTCCCAATAATGCTAACACATTGTTAAAACCAATTACTAAATGTATATATATGAATACACAATATGTATAACAACCCAACCGCTAGGCATGATATAACCCTGGACGGGTTGATATGCCGTTAAAATTAATAAACCAACCAACCATCTGTCCTTAAGTGACATCACTGGAGGTGTGTGGTGTTCCTGGAGTTCCCGGGGTTCCCTTCTAGGTCACCAGATTGTCACAACGGCAAGAAATAAAATGGACATCTTGAATGTACAATGTGTTTATTCAATGCTTACAGATTCTCTTGGGAAAATCAAGTCTCAAAGATTTATTATCGAGGAACATTTTTGTTTCCTCTACACTTAAGGGACATCAGAGAGATATCAACAAGAAATAAAAAAAATAACAAAAAGGTTAAAAAACAAAAACAAACAAATAAGAATCATTGTAGTCTTAAGAATATATTTATTGCTATGTGTTACGTGGCGGGGCTTGTCATCGTGCCTCATAATTCTCTGGTGTAGTAGTAGTAGTAGTAGTAGAGGTGTTGGTGAAAGTGGTAGTAATAGTAGTAGTTGTATAGAAGTAGTAAATTAACGTACAATTTTTGAAGATGTTACTAAATAAACGTATATATATATATATATGTAAAACTATGCTGGTCGGGGTGCCAAATGTAATATTATGATCTGGTCACGGGACCAAATGTAATACAATGCTGTCGCGGCGTCGAATCTAACGCGATGGGTGTTCTTTGACCCACAGGAAAGTTGAAGTGCTTGTTCCGGGCTATACCTGAAAATGACCAAATTCATCAAGGTTGTTCCACAATTAACACGAACGCGTTTTTAAAAATAAAAGACCTTTATTAATCATACAGTGATTAAAAATCATGTACAACCACAAAGGGGTATTGAGTTGAAGTTGAGTCGGTATTTTGTGGACTGACTGGCGATATATGCTGGGTTCTGATTCAAATTCAGGACTTTGAGTAACAAAATGACAAAGCAAAGACGGTGACAAGGGCCATGAGATGGAGCTATCAATTTGGTAGGGAAGCAGATGTCCTATCTGGTCAAGGACCAGCTTTCCACTCTGGTCAAGTACCAGCTCTCCAATCTGGTCAAGAACCAGCTCTCCAATCTGCCTGGGACCCTTTTGGGTCCTCTTTTATGGGTTCCAAACCCCCGAATCCAGGGCTCTCATTAGCCAGCCAATAGAAACGCAGGACCAATGGCCCTACAGTGTAAACATCAGGAGGTGTACGAAACCCCACCCACGCGGTCGCATTTGATTGGACGGCCAATCAAAATCATGGCATTGGGTTACTTATCTCGGAGGTGGGTAACAAGTCTCCGCCCCAGTTCACTGATTGGTGAGGCACCTGATAATATTCTTGTTATTGTATAAATGGTCCTGTCAATTGCTATGATAATTCCCAGGAACTGGCCTAAGACCACCGGGGTAAATTGAGATTATCAACATTTTAAAGATTTAATCTTTAAACTGTTTTTGCTAAATAAATGCCCTTATCTTACACAGTCCCCACAAGAACAATAATATATATGGATGTCATCAGTCATAAAAAGTCAGACATATCAACCACTTTCAGCCTGGATAAAGTGGTACCTATCTTTTTGGAGTCTCCATGTAAATGATAATATGATAAAACAGACTTCTGCTTTACATCAACCTATTTCTGCCATTAGGATTGGTTTTGTTCAAAAATTATTTATCATCTTGTTTCGACGCTACAAGAATGATAATATATTTATATGAAAACATTTGTATAAACAAAAAGTCATTTGTGTTATATCAACCATCAACCGACTTTTAGCCATTAGAATTTCTTTGTGTCAGAGTAATTAATTTTATCTAGTGTTGACTTTACCACACCACTGACTTGTACTCTAATCTAAGTCGCTTGTACGATTCTAGACTCAATTGTTTTGTTTTTAAGTATCTAATCGGATATCGCCAATCAGTCCATAACACTACAGTGTTATATATATATATATATATAGATAGAGAGAGAGAGAGAGAGAGAGGGAGAGAGAGAGAGGGAGAGATGAGAGAGAGACTTACTTTATAAATTGAAATTGTGTGTGTATGTAAATTAACATTTATGACTCTGGAAGGGTAAGAGCTTCCTTAATAGTCGTATATAAATAATTATATATATATATATATATATATATATGAGTATGAAAAGGTGGAATGAAAACATCACACAATGCTGTTAAAGAGAAAACAATTTATAATATAATCATAGCTGATACTGATCAATATTTCGATTTTACAAAAATCATCATCAGAGCTCATTCACTCCGTAGTTGTTTGGGTCGGAGGAAAAAGTCAAATCAGTTCACAGAACAAAAAACCTTATTACTGAAAAAAAAAAGAAAGAATGAAAGTCGTTACATTATTCACCAATGTGGACATTTGCGCCATATATATATCGGTCATGTCTCAATGTATACCTTTTGTCAGTAAAACATATCCAAATGTAGCGGATTTTTGAGATGTTGGCAACAAGACAAAACAATTTAAACGGAAGGGGATGGGTATTAAGAAATGTGACGGTTGGAATTCAAAAGATTTTTAGTAAAGGAATTTTTTATGATAAAAATATAAATTGTTTTCTTCTTTAACAGCATTGTGTGATGTTTTCATTCCACCTTTTCATACTCATATTATCGGATTCATTTCCTTTCTTTTAACTTATATATATATATATATATGAGTGTTTAGATAACCATGTATGACTTTGAATCTTCCTACATAATCGTATGTATGTATGAATTGTATATATATAATGTATTGGTTGTATAACAAAGTACCAAAGTGTCTTTGTGGCAAACTCCGGAACGATATACGTAGCAAACTCAAGTTTAAATAGCAGTCGTCATTGTTGATAAAAAAGGCACAACAGACACGTGAGATATATGGTCACAAGGGCTTAGCATTTATTTTCAGGCTCGTGTCGTGGGCTCTGTTTTGGAGAGAAGGAAAGACAGAGAGAAAAAGAGAGAGAGAGGGGACACTGTTAAATTACTGTACCTTTTAACATAGTACCAACTATCTCGCTGTCCCAACACTAGGGACCAGTAGGCTCGTCCGAATCCTACGCCGCCGAAAGGTAAAAGAGAGCGATTTTCTTCTTTCTCGTTCCTCGTCACCACATCAGTTCCGCTTCCGGTCAACTTTCAATTCCTCTTCCTGTCCTCTTCGGTCAAATTACAGGCAACCCGTTGTATATCCACTCCTCCTTTTTTTAACCTTTATTTTCTCTTATTTCTTCTTTCTCTAGCAGTCCACCCACAGCTTTATTACCACTATCAAACTCCGATGGACCTTAATAAATTTTAATAGAAATCATGCTACATATGTATTCCAGTTGTGTAAGTAAAATAGGGAATTGGCTAGCGCTCAAGTCTTTGTCTGCTGTTCATATCACAATAATTAGTGTCCGCTCAACTTGGACATCCACTGTTAATGCTAGGGTTAATCACAGGCTGTGGTTGTGTCGGTGCTGCTGTATGGCTGCACCACCTGGACCCTAACAAAGTGTCTTGAGAATAAGCTAGATGGGAGCTGGACAAGAATGCTGCGTGCAGTCTTGAATAAGTCGTGGAAACAGCACCCCACAAGGAAACAGCTGTACGGTCACCTGCCCCCATCTCACAAACTATCCGATTGAGACGGACAAGGCATGCAGGACACTGCTGGAGAAGCAAGGATGAACTCATAAGCGATGTTCTCCTGTGGAAGCCAACACATGGATATGCAAGTGTGGGGCGCCCAGCAAGGACCTACATTGACCAGCTATGTGAAGATGCTGGCTGTTCCGCAGAGGAGCTTCCAGGTGTAATGAATGATAGAGAAGGTTGGCGAAAGATTGTCATGGATACCCGTGCTGCATGCACGACATGATGATCATGAGACATAGAAGGAGATAGGGAATTGGCCAGTACCGAACTCTTTGTTTGCTGTTCATATCACAATAATCAGTGTTTTTGTCACACGCATCCCACATTGGATTGTTTTAAAGATTGTTTTCAATAGAAAGTTAGAAATTGATCAAAATATCGTCAAAGATCTCAGTTTATAATGAGACATTAGAAATAAACCTTTCATTTCCAGAGAGAAATCATCTATTTCTATTTTGTTAGTTATTAAAATCTTATTTAGTTATAGTTATTAAACTATTATTATATATATATTATATATATATATATATATATATATATTATATACAAAAAAAAGTGATAGCTAAACAAGTTCAGGAAGTCGGCAAATTTTAGAAGATAATGATTTTTTTAAAATGTCTATGATAATTAGAAGTCTTTGGCGCTGGTAAGTTCAAAGATCAGCAGGCAGGAACCTGATTTATTTTGTGTTTTGGTACTGGAAAAGCGGTTGGTCTTTTCCCGGAGTCAATGCCGCTTATATTCAATAGTATAGTTCAAGTCTAATGAGTAGTGGACAGTTAGCCGTAGAGACTGTGATCAAGCTGCAGTTCAAGGAAAATCGCTGTTAATGTTAGGGGTGAATCCCAGATAGACATAGAAATATACAGAGAACTGGTCACAGTGCCTATGTCTTTGTCTGCTGTTCATACCACAATAGTCAATGTTTTTTGTTTTTTGTCAAGAATGAAAAAGTAAGTGTCACACGCATTCACCTTTGGGTTGTTTTAAAGAATAAATAAAGATGATGATACAACTTTATTCTCGAATTCCTTTTTCTTTCGTTTTCCTGTGTGTATCTGACTCGCACCTTCTATCTACAGCGGCGTCCGAACTTTCTTCTTTAAACAAACCCGACTGTAGAGTAGAAAATAGACTGTCCCATTAAGTAATGGGGGCTTCTAGAGGAACACACATTAAACTATACAACTTACCTTCTCTGATGCTATATAAGAGCCTGGCATTTTAGAGGTTAATACGGAAAAGTAACCAAGTATTAATATTGGTACTACAATTATTTTCGTTGATCTTTTACACCAACAAATAAAAACAATAAAAAAACAATACACAAAAAAAATAAACAAACAACAACAATCATCCCAGTTTTAAAAATGTATTTATTATAATTTGATTGGCTTAAACAGCCAATCAAATTATAATAAATACATTTATTTAAGATAAAATAACTGTAATTTTATTACTTCCTCTTATAACTAAATACTTAAATTAGAAAAAATAACAATGAAAGACGAGAGTGATGGAAGAGTAAGTTTCAGTTGTTCCATTTTTTATTATACTCCCTCTGTTTCAAATCTTTTATTATACCCCCCTCTGTTTCAAATCTTTTTATCTGTATTCTTATTTAGTTTCATTAGCCTTTCTAATTTAATACAATATTTTATTACATTAAAACTTAAATACTTGCACCCGGAGGGTGCATATATTTGCTAGTCATTTAAATAGAGGTTCTTTCAAATCGAAGACTTTTTGCTTGATTTATTCTTGTTAAGTATTCATTTATTTTAACTATTTCTAAAACATATTTTTATCTATTTAATCCATAGATGGAACCCTAACAGGTACTACCACTCCGGGTCAGATTGGACCTGGAGTAATGGTGATGAAGGGTGTTGTGGGGCCGATAAGGATGTCGACCCCACAGACTTTTGAATAAGTGAAACGACTGGAGGCAATGAAAGAGACAAAGGCAGAGGATTTAGATGGTAGGAAGTAACCAGGTGGTCAATTTATTATCGAGAATTGACAAAGGTAAATCGGCAAGTTGAGAGTTTTCGTCGTTTGAGGTTGGTCCTCAACGTTCGGTCAGTCTTTCGTTAATCTGGGTGGATAGGTCGTCCGTTGTCGGATAGGCAGCTGGAATCCGGAATCGGGATACAGTGCGTCTACGGGTTTCGGTTGACGTCGTGGTCGGTCGGTAACGGTCTCGGCTTGCGGTTGTATCGGCTGCGAGCTCCGGTCGTAGTCCCGTCGAGGACTGTTCGGGTACGAGCGTGAAACGTAACAGCGACGGACCGTTCGCTTAGCACGTGCGTTGCTTGGGTCTGATTGGCCGCGGTTATGCGGGATTTCAGACCAGGCTGGTACGTGTGCGCAAATGCCTCGAGTAGCTAGGTGTTTGCTCGGCGGAAGATCGAGTCGGATCTACCAAGCTAGGACCTAGCGTACTGTCGGCGAGGGACGCCTATCTGGTCGTAAGATCCAGATCTTCTAGGGATTTCGCCCTAGGATCGCATTCGTGGTTAAGGAAAGACTGAGGTGAAAAGGGCCGACTGGTTAGCTCTGAAAAGAGCTGGGTTTGTTTAGCCTTGAAAAAGGCTGATATTGCTGGACTGGAAATGTTTGTGTCATCACAGCGTCGTCTAGCGTCAAAGAAAGGCAGGTCGTTCCAGCAGCGTAGAGAGGCAGGGCGGTCAGGAATCAGGAAAGGCCATTTGTTCAGAATAGGAATCAGGATCGTTAACTGTCGGTGGCTGGCTGGAACTGTCCTCGTCATCGCAAACGACTTTCTTAAATACCCGAAATTTGCCGGAAATATCAAATGACGTCAGGGAAAAGTTCGTTAGAAATGATGATGACATAGTTTTGGCTACGTGACCCAATACACGTGAAAGGGGGTGGAGCTTAAAGGGTTAAAGCTGGGCAAAAACTGGATATATCTGGTCAGAAATGGAAAGGGGTTTGCTTACGTGCGAAAATGCACACGCGTGCTCTGATTACGTGCGTTCGTTCAGAGAAAGGGGTCATGGCTGTTTTGGCCCGACAAGGCCCCCCTCCTAGAAAATTGATCGTATCAATTAAAAGAATCGATAGTCGCAGAGTTTTTTTGGAAAGGTGACTCTGCGGCCTGATTTGGTTCGCTGTACAGGAGGCGCTGGGTGTCTTCGATCGTCGGCGGTGCGGGTTCTTCGTCGTTTGCTCCGAGTCGCTCCAGAAAAGCAGGTTTAGTTCGATCAAGTGCGATGGTATCAGTCGTGTTACCACGCTTGATCGTAAGGTGCTTGTCGGAACGGCGAATAACTTTGAAAGGTCCCTGGTAAGCAGGTGTGAGTGGTTTCTTCACCGTGTCGTTTCTGATGAAAACGAACTCACAGTCTTGCAGTCGTTTAGGGACGTATGTCGAAGTCGATTGTTGTCGTGGAGGAGTGTATCTTAGTCGTGCCATCTTGTGGCGAAGTTCCTCGACGAATGGTGTCGTTGCTTTCGTGCTCGTAAGAGAGTCGTTGAAATACTCTCCGGGTAGCGAAAGAGGCGTGCCAAACACGAGTTCGGCGGGTGAGCAACCCAGGTCGTCCTTAACGGTATTTCTCCAGGCGAGGAGGGTCAGAGGAAGGTTGTCAACCCAGTTGGTTGAGTCGGTTTTCGTGGCCAGGGATGTTTTGAGAGATCGGTGGAATCTCTCCACAAGGCCATTAGCGCATGGGTGGTATGCCGTCGTCTTGATGTGCTTGACTCCGAGAATGTTGGTAAATTCCCTGAAGAGGGACGATTGGAATTGCGCGCCGCGGTCAGTAGTAATGACCCGAGGTGTGCCGAAGAAACCGATCCACTCCTTCAGGATGGTCTTGGCAACGGTGCTGGCAGTAATGTCCTTGATGGGCACGGCGGTTGGCCATCGGGAGAAACGATCCACCACTGTCAAAAGGTACTGATAGTCCTGACACATAGGCAACGGTCCCACCAGGTCGATGTGTATGTGTGAGAACCGTGCGTCAGGGTTGCTGAAAGTACCGACGGGCGATTTGGTGTGGCGATGGATCTTGCATTTTTGGCATGCCAGGCACGTCGAAATCCATTCTCGGATGTCCGCGTTCATGTTCGGCCATACGAATCGATCCGCAATGAGCTTAAGAGTAGCTCGCTTACTCGGGTGAGATAGTCCGTGGAGGTGTTCAAAAACCTGTTTTCGTAGCGTAGGGGGAATGTAGGGCCTAGGGATGCCTAGGCTGATGTCGCAGTACAGATTGTCGTCACTGAAGGATGCTGGGAACTCCTGAAGTTTCAGGACGTGTTCGTCAGAACGTCCTGTAGCGTTGGGTCGGACTTTTGTTCTTTCGCAATTAAGTCCTGACTCAAGGGGTCATTGCTGAGGGCGTTGATATCCGTTCGGGATAGAGTATCTGCGACAAGGTTGTCGTTTCCCCTCACGTGTCGGATGTCAGTCGTGAACTGCGACAGGTAGTCCAAGTGCCTGATCTCACGGGAGGTGTATTTGTCCGAGCTGGTGCTCAATGCGGTCGTCAGGGGCTTATGGTCGGTATAAATTGTGAAATCTCTACCTTCCAGTAAGTGTCGGAAGTGTTTGATAGCCAAATAGATCGCCAGTAGTTCCCGGAGAAGGTGCTATACCTCGTTTGGGCTGACGTCAGTTTGGCCGAGAAGAAAGCAATGGGTTTTCGCACAGAATCGATCTCCTGTTCGACCACTGCTCCTATCCCTGTGTCCGATGCGTCGGTTGTCAAGGAAATTCGTGTCTTTGGGTCGTCGTTGATGAACGAAAGTCTAGTGAAGTTCACTAGCGCGGTCTTCGCTGCGTGAAACGCGTTCAGGGCGTCGCCTTCCAAAGTAATGCCTTTGTTCTTTCTCTGTAAGAGGTTCGTCAGTGGCTGGAGAATCGTGGAACAATTCGGGATGAATCGTCGGTAAAAGTTTATCATCCCGATAAAACGTCTCAGCTGTTTTATCGACGTAGGCGTTGGAAAATCCTGAATCGCGCTGACTTTAGCTGGTAGAGGTGTGATCCCATTCGAGTCGGTGTGGTGCCTAGGAAGTCGATGCTGGACACTCCGAAAACGCACTTGTCGAGGTTTAGTTTTAAACCGTAGTGCGAGAGTCGCTGGAACACTGCGTGAAGGTGTTTCTTGTGGGATCCACGTCTCTACTCGCTATCAGGGTGTCATCAATATACGCGTACACGAATGGTAGACCTCGAAGAACCTCGTCATCAATCGTTGAAAGGTTTTGGGCAGCGTTACGTAACCGAATGGCATTTTCACGAACTCGTATAGGCCAAACGGTGTTGTAACTGCTGTTTTCGGAATGTCTTCTGGTGCCACGGAGATCTGGTGATACGCTTCGTCAGGTCGATTTTCGAAAAATACCGTGCTACCTTGTAATCCAGACGTGAAATCATGGATGTGAGGTACAGGGTAACGGTCAGGGATCGTCGCTGCGTTCAATCGTCGGTAATCGACGCATATCGATACTCCGTGCTGCCAGGCTTCGGTACCAGGTGTAGTGGTGATGCGTAAGGACTGTCGGAGGGACGTATGACGCCGTCCTTTAGCATCTCGTCGAACCGTTTCTTGGCGTAGTCAAGTTTCTGCGGTGCGAGTCGTCTTGGGTGCGAAATATGCCGGTGGTCCGCTCGTCCTGATGTGGTGCTGAGTTTGATGATTATCTGAAACAATATCTGCACAAGGAGTTGTGATGTTAGCGTACTGCTTCAGTATATCCATATACTCGCGTCCATGGCAAGTTGCTACGCTGATTCCCGTGGTATTGTGGCGTAAGTCAAACCACATATATGTATAAATATGTGTGTGTGTTCTAGTGTAGATAATGTGTGATATACATATGTATAGATAGATAGATACATATGTGCGCATGTATACATACATGTGTGTGTATGCATATATTGTATGTGTAAGTAGGCGTAAAGTATGTGAAATGGTCGGTCCAAAGAGGCCATAAAAGGTGAGATTAGGGTTTAGAATAGATATGAAAATGATAAAGGCCAGAAGCAGACAACATGTCTGGTCCTTTGGCACTTAATAGTTGACCAGTGGTCATAAAACATCATGAGGGTGGTCTTTTAGACAAAGAACCCTTTCAAATCCCGCAGGGTTGATAAGATCTCGGAGGATGAGATTTCAACGAGATTTTGATATCGAGAATTGGGATTCTGGGAGATTTGAAAGGTTTTAGTCAGTTAGTTTCTGGACAGTGTAAACTCTCCCTCGTGGGGATGAAGCACCTACAGCCCTTCCTGCTGCACACCTTACTTGCACGTTCCAACATTACTGCAATTCTGCAACTTCTAGCTTTTCGCAACTCTACTGGCCATAATCGTCCCGTGATCGTCTGCTTACTTGACCCTAACTTAGGACCTCCACGTGTGCACGTAATACTGCCTCAATCAATTATCAAAAGAGAAGAAAGACAAGACAAGACAATTTCAGGTGAACATCAATCAAATTGGCATAGAGGTATATGGTTCTTACATTGCTTCCTTCTTTCATTTCTATCTGCTAATCACACATTCTTCTCCGTACTGTCGAGATGAGAGGGGGCAACATGCCCTCTTGTTCTTTTAAAGACTTCTGCTAATGTTGTAATCTCTGGTGGACAGCTAAACTGATCTTCCTTCTTCGGCGTCCAAAACTCAACTCTACCCTGGGGTCCAGACTAAACTCTCTTCTCAACTTTTTAGCTGGGACTCTCTATATATAAAATTCCACCCCCACCATCTCCTTTCTGACTAACCTTGAACACTCAATTTCATCCCCAGATGTTTTGTTGGTTTGAAATACTATGACTAGAACAATAATAATAATACTTGGCACAACAGATAAACAAACGTCCACATTATCAATTAACAATGAATAATTAGGCCCAAAATAAACATTGGTCTCTTGGTTTTGAGACATTTTGTCTCGGTTGGATATCAATATCTTTCCTATCACTCCTTTTATTTAATTATTCGTTCCTTAGTCATATTCACTCATGTATACACACATGATTCACTATATCCCCTCCAAACA
>JALAJA010000585.1:30000-40953 GCA_023376005.1 Doryteuthis pealeii | reverse complement strand
AGGAGATTTGCCAAAATAACATAGAATCACTTTCCAGGAGATATTTCTGAAGAAGCACTTTTGACAGGCACCAGACGAAGAATTCAACTTCCGGAAGACAATTTTCGCGAAAAAAAAAAAAAAAAGAAAGAAAGAAAGAAAGGAAAAGAAAGAAAGAAGACCTGCAAAATATGGCCAGAAAAAGTGTTGTTTTTTTTTTTTTTTCAACTACTCAGAATATATTTCTGGTAGTCTTCCAAGATAATGAACTTCTGTAACAAATCTTTGTTACTGATCAAGCCTCAAGTCATCTTGCAAAAAAAAAAATAATAATAATAATACCCCCCGCCAAAATAACCCATCTTCCTAAACGCAAATGCCAGATTCTATTTTAGGGAACTTTGTAAGAGCTTTTACCAACCATCCCACACGAGTATCAATTTCTTAAGCGGATTTTAATGGTTTGAATTCGGTTTTTTCCCAGACACGTTGACAAAGGTTAAAGAGCCTAGTGTTCCCTACTATTTACCCATAGCGGAAGAGAGAATTAGAGGATTCATACTTTTCCCAATGGTATTATTGCTATGTGAAATGCAAACAGTCCCGTCCACGATTTGAACTCCTCCCACCATGTCCATTTCCCCATTCGTAACCATTGGACCGCGCACCGCCATTATTTAAAATAAGTTAACTGTAGTCAAGCAAACAACTTCAGAAAACTGTCAAAATCAAGAAAAATCCTTGGAAAAACATAACAATATCCATATTTTACCGCTCGGGATAAATTCAATCAGACAATCATGTGGTCCAGTTAAGGTGGTGATTGTTTGGTATTTATAGTCAAAATCAGAAAAATCCTTGGAAAAAATTATAAATTTGATGATCCCTCCCATTTAGATTTCGATGGTTTAACATGCCGTTAAAATCAATCAATCAATCAATCAATCATGTTGTCCATTTAAGGTAGAGATTATTTAGTATTTTTATAATCAAAATCAAGACCATCTCTTACATTTACCGCTCGGTATAAAATATCCCTAGAAAGTTTAGCGTCTCATTAAAATCAATCAATCAATCATCTTTTCCATATATTATTTAATATTTTATAGAGCCTGATGCAAGTAGAGACGATTTATGTTTGACTTCTCCACTATTTCCTTCCTACATCGTTTCGTATTTAGTAATTATTTTGTGGCAGTATAGAAAATCAATGTTTTTTTTTTTACTTTATACATTGAATATTGAACGTGTTCTCAAAATTAGTTTATTTTTATTTTTGAAATATTGCCTCATATTCTTTGGTTAGTAAATTTAATGTAGTAAATTTTAAGTTGTTGAACACTGAAAAATCTTTTCTACAAAGGTTGTTAAAAAAAATTTAGTTCTTGTATTTAAACTGATTTGGTTTGATTTCTTTGTTTAATAGCATAAAAACCTCGTGGGAGTAATGGCAACGAAGGGGTACTCCACACACCCAGAGCTCTAAAACTGGAGCCTCATCCGATTCAGTTTAGCATATACCTTTTTGAGTAATGCCTTACTTCTCTGTAAGCCATATTTATAGAATAACGTTATTGGTACTATTTAACCCATAGCTGGGTATGAAGGGATTTATACCTTTCTCACGGGTATTAGTGCGAAAGTGAACGTGATAGCGCGACTATAGCCACTACACTAATGGGACTCTCCCCATTAACCTGGTAAAATGACTGGGAGATAAAAATAATTACATAGTAACTAGGATTAAGTAACGCTCAAAATCAAATGTGTAAATAAATCCTAATATATGTATTTACCAACCTTTCCGCACGAGCAGGATGCGACACAATGTCAATTTCTTAAGTGGAGTTTTAACAGGTTTGAATTCAGAGTTTTCCTTCTCCTAGCCGTGGTTAAAGAGTCCAGTTTGCCCTGCTATTTACCCATAGCTGGAGGGAGAATTGGATTCATACCTTTCCCAAGGGTATTAGCGCCATGTGAAATTCCAACAGCTTCGTGCAGGAATTGAACTCGCGTTGAGGAGTCCATGTCCTACGACTCTAACCATTAGACCACGGGCCTCCACAATAAATATTAAATCCTGATATAAGGTAAGAAAATAAACAAAAAATAATATGAAGGTATTTACCAAACCTATTCACCAAAAATAGGATATGACACAAGGTCCCTTGTATATCATATAATAATTAGTGGGCTATTAGTTTGAAGCTAACAACCGCCTTCATCAAAATGCATTAGGCTATCAAAAATGATAACCTAACAATGAATATCGGATTTCAGTCCCAAATCAACAGAAATTGCACAAAGCTGTTCCAAAGAACATAAGAACATGAAAAAAGGTGGAATGCATTTACTGGTTTTCCTTTAATTTATGGACGAAGCGGGCACACATGTACTTAGACGCACTGAAACGAAAGACGCATGCCTGCCTCGTTCCATGTCGAGTAGTTGAAAAAAAAAGAAGGGTAAATTGATTAAATTGTCACGTGACCAACGGCACAACACGTGCGAAGCTCCACTACAGTTTCAAAAGGAAAGCAATTCTATTTTGTATCTCAACAGAACATTCAGCAATAATCGAACTCGCTATTTCAGTAGTAGTGGATCTGGGAATGTCTTTGATATGTATGAAAATAAACATAAAAGTTTCTCATTTTAGAGATTAAAACAAATGAAAAAATTCCCTGTTCGAAAGGAAAATCATTTTTTTAAACAAGTTCATTTCTTGTTTAAATACAAAACAAGAATTACTAAGTGAAAATAACATATTTCTCTTTCATCAAAATTTAGAATATATAATATATATATATATATATATATATATATAATATATATATATATATATATATATATATATATATATATATTCATTTTAAAGAACATCTATATATTAATACGCTAGGGAGAAGATTTGTACTTGGAAAGTTTGTAAAGAGGTTGTGTAATTGGATGGATGTCGTCACCTCAGCTAAATAAGTTTTTATTATGAAAAAAAAATAAAGGAGGAAAATAACATACTTCACTTCAGAAAAATATGAGAAAGAAAGAAAGAAATAAACAAACAACCAAACAAACAAAACAAGAAAAGTGTTAAAAAGATAAAGAGAAGAGAGAGCTAGAGCACGGAAGCAATAACGCTAATCTGTTTCAATGGAAGGGAATGATAAGATGAAATAAGGAAAAGAGATAGAAAGAGTGAGTGTGTTATGTGTGTGTGTGTGTGTGTGTGTGTGTGTGTGTGTGTGTGTGTGTGTGAGAGAGGAGAGAGAGAGAGAGAGAGAGAGAGAGAGAGAGAGAGAGAGATTTTTACATATTGAACTATTAGCAATAGTTCTTAAATCTTTGCCTACTTTAAACTGCGCACAGCGGCTCTCTCACCACTGCAATCATAGCTTAGAAGCTGGAAACGTCTCTTGCACGTTCATAATAATTCAGCAGAAGGATTCAGATTACAATAATAATGGGATTTGTTTGAAAAGAATGAGTTCTGAGGGGAATAGATAGTGAACTTTGAAATAACCCATCATACAAGTAAAAAAAATACCAAGAAAATTTGGTACAGCCGTAGGGGAAATTTGGTAGGCAGAGAATTAAGTAAAATTTACGTTGTAGTTGATAATTATCATATTGTGGTATATCCACAGATCCCCGTAGTATATCTGATTAAATCATTTTAAAAGTTTGTTTTCTTTGTTTGATGGCATATTAACCTTCGTGGACAATTTTAATGCAAAAAACCATCATTGTAGAAAAAGTACTGGTACTATTTAAACCATAGCTTGATGTATGAGGGTGCTCATACCTTTCCCAATCGTATTTGTCAAAAAGTGATCATGAAGCACAACTGGATTTCGAACCTGCTTACAACAATGTCATAACCAGCACGCTAGCCACTGTGGCTTTCCTCAAATCAATTAATGTAATAAATTGTCTTGTTTTAATTAAAAGAAAAGAGTTGACTGTCACTGCTGTTAATTACACCCTCTCCTTCCCTCGGTTTCTCCCCCTCTTTCTCCCTTAGGGTGTACTTTTCTGTAGATTTAAGCATTATTGGAGATTCTTTCAGATTAATAGAAGCGTTATCAAAAACGAATAGACCATTAAAAATTTAAAAACTAGATTCGATTTTTGTTAGAGTATTTAAGGATAATGAAGATTTATTCGATTCCTCATTTAAAGATTATATTAATGAGATTTAAAAAAAATGAAATTAGAAAGAAAAAAATTAAAATGGATAAAGTCATTCTTGAAAAGCTTGAGGCGGATGAAGGGAATTTGATTTTAGAAGGGTTATTTATGGCTTGAAGTTAGGGAATTACGTTCATTATGCGTTCATACTTAATTTTTGTGTAGTTGTTTCTGTAGATTTTTCTGCACACAGTCCTATCAAATACAAATAATTTTTGAATATCAGATCCTAATAGTACAACCACTACGATTCAGAGTGTTCAAGGGAGTAATGAGAATGAGAGGTATTCCACACTCCCCATAGTTTCGAACTGGAGCCCCAACATCTCAACAGATGCAGTTTAGTGTCATATCAAGGACACCCCATTTTGGGGGTCTTACTTCTCTGCAAGTGATACAGAGAGTTTTTTTTACATACATCCCTATCAAATACGAGTAATTTGAAACATATCTGATGTATAGATAGGATCTTTACAAGTGCTACCAATTTGCTAAGAGAGGACCTAAAGGCAACGAACTCCAGAACTAGAGCTTCACCATCAGATGCAGTTTGGTGTCATACCCAGGACCCCCTCCTTTGTGGGCAGGATCTTACTTCTCTGTGGGGGGGGATACAGTCTACGTATTCTTAGTTCCGCCACAAAATTCCACAAAACCATCTCATTGTTTTAATATATGGATGATGCGATTTATTTAATAGGCGCCTGCATGCATGCATACAGAGTGGTTGAGGCGACCTCACATATAAGCGACAATTCATTAAAACTCAATCCAAAATGCCCTACTTTTAGCGGAAAGGATTGTGATATGAAGATAAGTTTGATTTTTAAAAATGCATTCTTAGATTAAATTGTATTGCTGGTGTGAAATCAAAAGCGACAAAATTTCAATACCCATGGATATTTTTATCAGAATATCCATTGCAAATTGTTCGGCATTTAAAGATTAGTGATGCACATTATGGCACCACTATTCAAATATTAAAAGTGTCTAATATCATCATCATCATGGTGGGGGATTTCGAGAATAAAAATAAAGTAAGATCAAAGCAAATCGGAGTCTTGTGTATTACAAACTAACAATGACGCAGGGCTTCTGATAAAGAGAAATGCCCAATAGAAGACCAGACCCGAAGTCCCAAGAAAGTCCGGACCTTAGAAGATTCCAGACCAAGACAAGATGTTATAAGATTCCAAATACGGCAGAAGAATAGAAGTAAGAAGTAAGTAAAGAAGAAGGGTATACAACATCATCATCATCATCATCATCATCATCATCATCATAACAAACAACAACAACACAACAACAACACGATCCCCTTGACTCTTTTTCACCATCTTGTCCTATCGTCTATTGATTCTCGCGTTAGTCATCTAGATGGAACCCAGTGTCCGCATAGAAACTAATTAATTTTTTCCTGATCGGCCAACATTGGTGCGTCCATATGTAGTTGTTCTTGCAGGGCCAGCATTCCTTGCCTGTCTTAATTTGATAGTTTATGAGAGGGTTGCTGTGCAGCTTCTGGTTTGTAGGGTGGGGCTTCTTGGATTTGTTTAAAACAATGTGTAGCATCCTTGTGTTGTTCCCATCTCGCCTTATCTCCAAAAGTTACGGTAGAGTTCAAGTGGTGCAACTATACAGTAGTACTAACACGGCCCCTGCTTGGAAAATTCCGGTTTTATATTTCCCGATCAAAACTGTATTGTATACATATTCGGTGGAGGTTAATCAATATCTAACTAAGACACGTGTAGACCTGAATGATCCTGAAAAATTATTTCAACTAGATATTTTACAGAAGCTAACATCTATTTTACATGAAGCTAACATATCTATTCCCAACGGACCCGCTGGGAATACATATGTAAGCTTCATCCTATCTTAAAATTTCCCAACACTCTAAAGATTAATCTACACTCTATATACTTTGAATAAGATGTTTAGTAACTTTAGAAGGCATGCCTATCGTAATGGTTATCATCGTATGAAATGGAATAAGCGACCAGAGTTCAAATCTTGGACGAGGTTGTTTGCGTTTCACTTCGCGCTAATGCCTTTATAATGGCATGAATCCATATTTGTTCCTCCCATCTATGGGAAAATAGTCTGACGGAATAGGTTATTGACGGTCAGTTTAGGAGAAGAACAACTAAATTCAAAACAGTTTTACTCCATTTAAAAATTGAGCTTGTTGTCAGGCCCTGCTCTTTGTGGAGTGGTTCGATGAATACAAAATTTTAGTGAAGGATTAACACATTGCTTATCACTCGAAATAAAACCAGTTCTTCTAGCTCTGTCAAAAACAATAGTTCGGGTGGAAATCGAAAGGAAAAACGTTCAACCTTATAAAAATATTCTTCTTGCAGATTTTTTGATAATAATACAGAAAAGCATTCTGTAAAACATTGTAAATATTGTAATACTTATACTCATTCTAGTTCTTGTTTAAAACTATTGAAATTAATAAAGTAAAAAGTATTATATATATATATATATATATATATATATATATATATATATATTATATTATACTTATTTTGTTTATTTATTATTTACCAAGTTCTCCGTACCAGCATGGTGCGACACAAAATAATTACTTAAGCGTAGTTTAAAAGTTTCATTCAGAGTTTTCAATCTCCTAGACTAGTTGTCTAGAGCCCAGTCTACACTAGTATTTACCCATAGCTGGAGGGAGAATAGTTGAATGCATACCTTTCCCAAGAGAATTAACACTATGAGAATTGCAAATTGTCTAGTACTCGAGTCATTGCCTACGACGAAAACCATTACACGACGTGCCTCTAACTCAAAAAGTATTATATAATATATATATATATATATATATATATATATAAGTAAGTAAAGTCGTCGGGCGGCCTAATGTCGGTATCAGCCAATCAACGAGGGAGCTATCCCTTTTCACTAGCGCTAGACCAAGGAGATTGTTTTTGGGATCTGAGGTGGAGCGCCACACCTACCATCAGCTCCTTACTTTACCGCACAGATCCCTGTGCTACTCATACGCTGAGTTGGCGAGGACCGGGATCGAACTAGGAACGTTTGTGGCTTCTAGCGAACGCTCTTACCGACTGAGCTAACCCGCGCCCATTATGTATATATATATATATACAGTGGTACCTTGACTTACGAGCTTAATTCGTACCGCATGTAACTCAATATCTTCGATATCAGATCAATTGTCCCATTGAAATAAATTGCAATGCCATTAATCCGTTTCAGCTCTTCCGCACTAGAAAAAATCTTATTTTTGTTACGATTTAAAAAAAATAAAACATATAACTGTCTTGTATAAAACCTAATAAAATACAATGCAATGGATCAGGGGCTGTAATGTGCTTTAGTGTTCCTTTTTTTTTATACATTCAATTTTTATGATGCATAACAAATTTGGAAGCTAAAAAATATTTTAGTGCATTTATTAACCATATCTGAATCTTGCCCGCACCTCAAATTTTACCTCTCAACACAAAAGCCAAAAAAAGTGGCAGCGAGGAACTCAGAAAACTAGGAAGTTGGGAACACTTAAATCAATGTACCACTATATATATATATATATATATATATATATATAATATATAAACCGGATTCCTTATGTACGTAGCAAAAATACATATCGATACATGTTGATAAGACTTCTTTTTTTTCTTTTTACCACTTTCACCATTTACAGAATTCTTCACCTGTCTCTAGAATGTTGGTTCGAAAAAGGACAGTTTTATTCAGCAGTTAATGGACAGCTGGCATTTCGCACCTCTCCACAAAAGAAAAATGGTGAATGGTATATAAATGAAATGAATTCAAACCCTCGTATTACAAAAACCTGTCACATTTTAATATGTTAACCTCGATAAACTTTTAGCTTTTTCTTTAAAGATAAGGACTGTAGAATAAATTGGTGATATCTGTGAATAGCACTGCACACTATACCTTTGAATATTCTAGTAGATAGGCTAGATATAGGAAATCTCTCTCTCTTTATCTCTCTCTTTATCTCTCTCTATCTTTCTCTATCTTTCTCTCTCTCTCTCTCTCTCTTCTCTCTCTTCTCTAAATATATATATAATTATATTATAATATATATATATATATATATAAGTTGTAGTTACTATCGGTTGTTTATTCAGAAACTCTTCCAATGGTTTTGGAGTAGACTCCATAACCATATATATTCTCAAAATACATTATCCAGAGTAATTTGATAAGTGTATTTCATTTTGATTATGGGGCACATACCCCATACTAATTTTTTCTTGATTTAAATGAAAAAAAAAAAAGTTAGGTGAAGTTGTTTTAGATGTAATATTCGATTAGTAAAACCTCAGACTTAAGAACTGAAATCAGAAGAATTGAGACCATCCAGACAACAGCATTGTTGAAATCGACTAGAACTCAGAAGACTCCTGGAAACCTCAAGAGACTTGTTATACTCGACTTCAAAGAAATACCATCATCTAACGCTGGCGTGAAAAACTCACTTGGAGAAATGATAATAATGGAAGAACAAGAAAACTGCGTCATTCAACATCATTACTACAAGGATGGGTTTGGCATTAGAAAATGCACGAAAGTTGGTGTGCCATTAAACAATGAAACCAAACAAATAATTTAAATTACAGACTGGCAACAACATTGACAGAAATTGTATTTCTAAACCTGTTATGGGGTTAATAGGGGTGAATATTATCAATGTATGAAAATGAATTTAATTAAATGTATGCATGGTTCAGCTAAGCAAGTCAGTGCTGGGATAATACCATTATGTTTCATGTACACTTATTAGTATCTTTGAAATCTCTTGCAAACTTGATAACAATAACGTTAATGAGATAATTGCTCAATATTCTTCGTTATTTTAGGCATGTAAAGTTTATTTGAAACCCAATTATAGTTATAGTTATTCCTTACGGATACCGTTGATGAGACGTATATAAGAACGTGACCTAAAAGAAGTATAAGGTACAAATATACATGGTAGCCCATAAAAACAGACACATAAAAATATTAATGATTTAAACCTTTGAGGCATAAACTATGGTCAAAGAAAATAGGTTTTAGCTATTTGCGAAAAAACGATATCTTGTAGATTGTCTCCATTTTCACGTATACCAAGTTGCACCTTAATCAAGTTTGCAGTTTGTATGACTTAGCTCAAGGTTTCTGGGGTCAATCCTCGTCTCTGTGCGAATATTATTCTTGAGAGCTGTAGCAATGTCTTCTTGCGTAAAGTAACCCCTAGAAGAAGCCAGGCAGACAAAGCGATCGAATTGGGAGACCATATGAATTCTGAATTTCTATAAAATTATTCTGCCAAAAAGATTTCTTTTTGTTGAAATTATGAATCTCAATTGAATAGTAAAACTCTATAATTTTAATTTAGTCTTTCATAATGTAACATAATTATTTTTCAATTGCTTGGTTACTTATAATATCTGAAACATAATATAAAAATTATCTGAAAACACAAGGAAGTTATGAATCATTTAAAAAAATTTAGTATTTTGTGAGCCTGAGCAACACTACAAGTTTAGTAGTTCTATTAAAAGTAGTTCTAAAAGTGAAAGTACGGTATCTTAAAATTCTTGTGTCTTCAAGCTCTTACCCTTGTGTCATTCCATAATAATAAAAGTGGGGTAATCTGTAAGAAACAGAAATTAGACCGTAATGATATTGCCTCAGTAGAATATCAAGACTCTTGCTCTTCTTTGGATCAAAGATTGTCCCACCCTGTCAACTGAGGCTGTAGAATACGTTGACTGAACCTCTGTTGGATAAGTCACCCTAATAGGGGCACCTATGACCGTAGGTGGCAACCTGATGACAGGATTGTAGTAGATGAGCTGTCAGTGCCCCGAGGACTAAATGTCTCGTGACAAGTAACACCCTACTTCAGACATTGGCAAGACAGGCGGTCATGTCAATCCTAGCAACAATATGATCTTTCTGTAATATGCCCTTATGTCAAACAACTATATGTTTTTATCATATGGGGTCAGAACTACGAGTATTTATTTACACACATGAATTTAATGATAATTATTTTTATGTATTATTTATGAAAATTAATGAAATTTATTCTTAAACAAGTCATATATAAAACAAAATTTACACTACGGGTAGGATTGATACACAAGTCACGGGTATAGGACATCCAGTGAGGTCATACTCTCTTTTTCAGTTGATATGCAATGAAACTAAAAATAAAAATGAAAACGATTTGTTACATTTGGAGTCATTAAAAATTCTCAGACATGCAGCAGATAAAAACACATTCAACAGATTTTTTCATATTTTTAGTTACTTCTCAAAGAATTTTTACAGTTTGTAGGTTATATCGTGAAACACCACGTTTCTACATTGCAACAGCTATAGTAGTACTACAAAGTCTAAATTCCAGCGTACTTTTATAATGGCTCAAAGTATGTTCTTTCAGTTAAATTCTAAATAATGTTACCTTAGTATATGGAAACCACCATTGTCCTGTTCACTGGCATCATGTGACATTTTAAAATTGGTGGGGTATTTATGCCACGCCATATATAATATTATATATATATTTATATATATATAATATATATAATATATATACCATTTCTTATTTGGTAATTACCCAAAACATTTCCTTATATATATATCCACACACATACACACACACACCTACACACACATATGTATATAAATACTATTATATATATATATATTATATATATATATATATATATAATATATATATATATATTAATATGTGTGTGTGTGTGGTGTGTTAAT
>JALAJA010000585.1:0-27500 GCA_023376005.1 Doryteuthis pealeii | reverse complement strand
TATTCTACTGAGGCAAATATCATTACGGTCTAATTTCTGTTTCTACAGATACCCACCTTTAATTATTATTGAATGACACAAGGGTAAGAGCTTGAAGACACAAGAAATTTTAAGATACCGTACTTTCACTTTTAGAACTACTTTTAATAAGAACTACTAAACTTGTAGTGTGTGCTCAAGGCTCACAAAATACTAAATTTTTTTTAAATGATTTCATTACTTCCTTGTGTTTCAGATAATTTTTTATATTATGTTTCAGATATTATAAGTAAACCAAGCAAATTGAAATATTATGTTACATTTATGAAGACTAAATTAAAATTATAGAGTTTTACTATTCAATGAGATTCATAATTTCAACAAAAAGAAATCTTTTTGCAGAATAATTTTATAGAAATTCAGAATTCATATGGTCTCCCAATTCGATCGCTTTGTCTCCTGGCTTCTTCTAGGGGGTTTACTTACGCAAGAAGACATTGCTACAGCTCAAGAATAATATTTCGCACAGAGACGAGGATTGACCCCAGAAACCTTGAGCTAAGTCATACAAACTGCAAACTTGAATTTAAGGTGCAACTTGGTATACGTGAAAATGGAGACAATCTACAAGATATCGTTTTCGCAAATAGCTAAAAACCTATTTTCTTTGACCATAGTTTATGCCTCAAAAGGTTAAATCATTAATATTTTTATGTGTCTGTTTTTATGCGGCTACCATGTATTTGTAACCTTATACTTCTTTTAGGTCACTGTTCTATATATCGTTCATCAACGGTATCCCGTAAGGAATAACTATAACTATAATTGGGTTTCAAAATAAACTTTACATGCCTAAAATAACGAAGAATATGAGCAATTATCTCATTAACGTTATTGTTATCAAGTTTGCAAGAGATTTCAAAAGATACTAATAAGTGTACATGAAACATAATGTATATCCCAGCACTGACTTGCTTAGCTGAACCATGCATACATTTAATTAAATTCATTTCATACATTGAATAATATTCACCCCTATTAACCCCATAACAGGTATAGAAATACAATTTTTCTGTCAATGTTTGTTGCCAGTCTGTAATTTAAATTATTTGGTTTGTTTCATTGTTTAATGGCACACCAACTTTCGTGCATTATCTAATGCCAAAACCATCCTTGTAGTATGATGTTTGAATAGACGCAGTTTCTTGTTCTTCCATTATTATCATTTCACTCCAAGTGAGTTTTTCACGCCAGCGTTAGATGATGGTATTTCTTTGAAGTCTGAGTATAACAAGTCTTCTTGAGGTTTCCAGGAGTCTTCTGAGTTTTCTAGTCGATTTTCAAAAATGCTGTTGTCTGGATGGTCTCAATTCTTCTGATTTCCAGTTCTTAAAGTCTGAGGTTTTACTATCGAATATTACATCTAAAACAACTTCACCTAACTTTTTTTTTTCATTTAAATCAAGAAAAAATTAGTATGGGGTATGTGCCCCCATAATCAAAATGAAATACACTTATCAAATTACTCTGGATAATGTATTTTGAGAATATATATGGTTATGGAGTCTACCTCCAAAACCATTGGAAGAGTTTCTGAATAAACAAACCGATAGTAACTACAACTTTATATATATATATATATATATATATATATATATATATATTATATATAGAAGAGAGAGAGAGAGAGAGAGAGAGAGAGAGAAAGATAGAGAAAGATAGAGAGAGAGAAAGAGAGAGATAAAGAGAGAGAGATTTCCCTATATCTAGCCTATCTACTAGAATATTCAAAGGTATAGTGTGCAGTGCTATTCACAGATATCACCAATTTATTCTACAGTCCTTATCTTTAAAGAAAAAGCTAAAAGTTTATCGAGGTTAACATATTAAAATGTGACAGGTTTTGTAATACGAGGGTTTGAATTCATTTACATTTATATACCATTCACCATTTTTCTTTTGTGGAGAGGTGCGAAATGCCAGCTGTCCATTAACTGCTGAATAAAACTGTCCTTTTTCGAACCAACATTCTAGAGACAGGTGAAGAATTCTGTAAATGGTGAAAGTGGTAAAAAAGAAAAAAGAAGTCTTATCAACATGTATCGATATGTATTTTTGCTACGTACATAAGGAATCCGGTTATATATATATATATATATATATATATATATATATATATAGTGGTACATTGATTTAAGTGTTCCCAACTTCCTAGTTTTCTGAGTTCCTCGCTGCCACTTTTTTTGCTTTGTGTTGAGAGGTAAAATTTGAGGTGCGGGCAAGATTCAGATATGGTTAATAAATGCACTAAAATTATTTTAGCTTCCAAATTTGTTATGCATCATAAAAATTGAATGTATAAAAAAAAGGAACACTAAAGCACATTACAGCCCCTGATCCATTGCATTGTATTTTATTAGGTTTTATACAAGACAGTTATATGTTTTATTTTTTTTAAATCGTAACAAAAATAAGATTTTTTCTAGTGCGGAAGAGCTGAAACGGATTAATGGCATTGCAATTTATTTCAATGGGGACAATTGATCTGATATACGAAGATATTGAGTTACATGCGGTACGAATTAAGCTCGTAAGTCAAGGTACCACTGTATATATATATATACATAATGGGCCGGGTTAGCTCAGTCGGTAGAGCGTTCGGCTAGAAGCCACAACGTTCCTAGTTCGATCCCGGTCCTCGCCAACTCAGCGTATGAGTAGCACAGGGATCTGTGCGGTAAAGTAAGGAGCTGATGGTAGGTGTGGCGCTCCACCTCAGATCCCAAAAACAATCTCCTTGGTCTAGCGCTAGTGAAAAGGGGATAGACTCCCTCGTTGATTGGCTGATACCGACATTAGGCCGCCCCGACGACTTTACTTTACTTATATATATATATATATATATATATATATATATATATATATACTTTTTGAGTTAGAGGCACGTCGTGTAATGGTTTTCGTCGTAGGCAATGGACTCGAGTACTAGACAATTTGCAATTCTCATAGTGTTAATTCTCTTGGGAAAGGTATGCATTCAACTATTCTCCCTCCAGCTATGGGTAAATACTAGTGTAGACTGGGCTCTAGACAACTAGTCTAGGAGATTGAAAACTCTGAATGGAAACCTTTTAAACTACGCTTAAGTAATTAATTTTGTGTCGCACCATGCTGGTACGGAGAACTTGGTAAATAAATAAAATAAACAAATAAGTAATATATATATATATATATATATATATATATATATATATATATATATATATACTTTTACTTTATTAATTTCAATAGTTTTTAAACAAGAACTAGAATGAGTATAAGTATTACAATATTTACAATGTTTTACAGAATGCATTTCTGTATTATTATCAAAAAATCTGCAAGAAGAATATTTTTATAAGGTTGAACGTTTTTCCTTTCGATTTCCACCCGAACTATTGTTTTTGACAGAGCTAGAGAAACTGGTTTTATTTCGAGTGATAAGCAATGTGTTAATCCCTTCACTAAATTTTGTATTCATCGAACCACTCCACAAAGAGCAGGGCCTGACACAAGCTCAATTTTTAAATGGAGTAAAACTGTTTTGAATTTAGTTGTTCTTCTCCTAAACTGACCGTCAATAACCTATTCCGTCAGACTATTTTCCCATAGATGGGAGGACAAAATATGGATTCATGCCATTATAAAAGGCATTAGCGCGAAGTGAAACGCAAACAACCTCGTCCAAGATTTGAACTCTGGTCGCTTATTCCATTTCATACGATGATAACCATTACGATAGGCATGCCTTCTAAAGTTACTAAACATCTTATTCAAAGTATAAGAGTGTAGATTAATCTTTTAGAGTGTTGGGAAATTTTAAGAATAGGATGAAGCTTACATATGTATTCCCAGCGGGTTCCGTTGGGAATAGATATGTTAGCTTCATGTAAAATAGATGTTAGCTTCTTGTAAAATATCTAGTTGAAATAATTTTTCAGGATCATTCAGGTCTACACGTGTCTTAGTTAGATATTGATTAACCTCCACCGAATATGTATACAATACAGTTTTAGATCGGGAAAATATAAAACCGGAATTTTCCAAGCAGGGGCCGTGTTAGTACTACTGTATAGTTGCACCACTTGAACTCTACCGTAACTTTTGGAGATAAGGCGAGATGGGAACAACACAAGGATGCTACACATTGTTTTAAACAAATCCAAGAAGCCCCACCCTACAAACCAGAAGCTGCACAGCAACCCTCTCATAAACTATCAAATTAAGACAGGCAAGGAATGCTGGCCCTGCAAGAACAACTACATATGGACGCACCAATGTTGGCCGATCAGGAAAAAATTAATTAGTTCTATGCGGACACTGGGTTCCATCTAGATGACTAACCGAGAATCATAGACGATAGAGACAGATGGTGAAAAAGAGTCAAGGGGATCCGTGTTGTTGTTGTTGTTGTTGTTGTTGTTGATGATGATGATGATGATGATGATGATGATGATGATGATTGTTGTATACCCTTCTTCTTTACTTACTTCTTACTTCTATTCTTCTGGCCGTATTTGGAATCTTATAACATCTTGTCTTGGTCTGGAATCTTCTAAGGTCCGGACTTTCTTGGGGACTTCGGGTCTGGTCTTCTATTGGGCATTTCTCTTTATCAGAAGCCCTGCGTCATTGTTAGTTTGTAATAACACAAGACTCCGATTTGCTTTGATCTTACTTTATTTTTATTCTCGAAATCCCCCACCATGATGATGATGATATTAGACACTTTTAATATTTGAATAGTGGTGCCATAATGTGCATCACTAATCTTTAAATGCCGAACAATTTGCAATGGATATTCTGATAAAAATATCCATGGGTATTGAAATTTTGTCGCTTTTGATTTCACACCAGCAATACAATTTCTAATCTAAGAATGCATTTTTAAAATCAAACTTATCTTCATATCACAATCCTTTCCGCTAAAAGTAGGGCATTTTGGATTGAGTTTTAATGAATTGTCGCTTATATGTGAGGTCGCCTCAACCACTCTGTATGCATGCATGCAGGCGCCTATTAAATAAATCGCATCATCCATATTAAAACAATGAGATGGTTTTGTGGAATTTTGTGGCGGAACTAAGAATACGTAGACTGTATCCCCCCCCCACAGAGAAGTAAGATCCTGCCCACAAAGGAGGGGGTCCTGGGTATGACACCAAACTGCATCTGATGGTGAAGCTCTAGTTCTGGAGTTCGTTGCCTTTAGGTCCTCTCTTAGCAAATTGGTAGCACTTGTAAAGATCCTATCTATACATCAGATATGTTTCAAAATTACTCGTATTTGATAGGGATGTATGTAAAAAAAACTCTCTGTATCACTTGCAGAGAAGTAAGACCCCCAAAATGGGGTGTCCTTGATATGACACTAAACTGCATCTGTTGAGATGTTGGGGCTCCAGTTCGAAAACTATGGGGAGTGTGGAATACCTCTCATTCTCATTACTCCCTTGAACACTCTGAATCGTAGTGGTTGTACCTATTAGGATCTGATATTCAAAAATTATTTGTATTTGATAGGACTGTGTGCAGAAAAACTCTACAGAAACAACTACACAAAAAATTAAGTATGAACGCATAATGAACGTAATTCCCTAACTTCAAGCCATAAAATAACCCTTCTAAAATCAAATTCCCTTCATCCGCCTCAAGCTTTTCAAGAATGACTTTATCCATTTTAATTTTTTCTTTCTAATTTCATTTTTTTTTAAATCTCATTAATATAATCTTTAAATGAGGAATCGAATAAATCTTCATTATCCCTTAAATACTCTAACAAAAATCGAATCTAGTTTTTAAATTTTTAATGGTCTATTCGTTTTGATAACGCTTCTATTAATCTGAAGAAATCTCCAATAATGCTTAAATCTACAGAAAAGTACACCCTAAGGGAGAAAGAGGGGGAGAAACCGAGGGAAGGAGAGGGGTGTAATTAACAGCAGTGACAGTCAACTCTTTTCTTTTAATTAAAACAAGACAATTTATTACATTAATTGATTTGAGGAAAGCCACAGTGGCTAGCGTGCTGGTTATGACATTGTTGTAAGCAGGTTCGAAATCCAGTTGTGCTATCATGATCACTTTTTGACAAATACGATTGGGAAAGGTATGAGCACCCTCATACATCAAGCTATGGTTTAAATAGTACCAGTACTTTTTCTACAATGATGGTTTTTGCATTAAATTGTCCACGAAGGTTAATATGCCATCAAACAAAGAAAACAAACTTTAAAATGATTATAATCAGATATACTACGGGGATCTGTGGATATACCACAATATGATAATTTATCAACTACAACGTAAATTTTACTTAATTCTCTGCCTACCAAATTTCCCCTACGGCTGTACCAAATTTTCTTGGTATTTTTTTTACTTGTATGATGGGTTATTTCAAAGTTCACTATCTATTCCCCTCAGAACTCATTCTTTTCAAACAAAATCCCATTATTATTGTAATCTGAATCCTTCTGCTGAATTATTATGAACGTGCAAGAGACGTTTCCAGCTTCTTAAGCTATGATTGCAGTGGTGAGAGAGCCGCTGTGCGCAGTTTAAAGTAGGCAAAGATTTAAGAACTATTGCTAATAGTTCAATATGTAAAAATCTCTCTCTCTCTCTCTCTCTCTCTCTCTCTCTCTCTCTCTCTCTCTCTCTCACACACACACACACACACACACACACACACACACACACACACACATAAACACTCACTCACTCTTTCTATCTCTTTTCCTTATTTTCATCTTATCATTCCCTTCCATTGAAACAGATTAGCGTTATTGCTTCCGTGCTCTAGCTCTCTCTTCTCTTTATCTTTTTAACACTTTTCTTGTTTTGTTTGTTTGGTTGTTTGTTTATTTCTTTCTTTCTTTCTCATATTTTTCTGAAGTGAAGTATGTTATTTTCCTCCCTTTATTTTTTTCATAATAAAAACATTATTTAGCTGAGGTGACGACATCCATCCAATTACACAACCTCTTTACAAACTTTCCAAGTACAAATCTTCTCCCTAGCGTATTAATATATAGATGTTCTTTAAAATGAATATAATCATATTATTATATATATATATATATATAATATATATATATATATATATATATATATATATATATATATATATATTCTAAATTTTGATGAAAGAGAAATATGTTATTTTCACTTAGTAATTCTTGTTTTGTATTTAAACAAGAAATGAACTTGTTAAAAAAATGATTTTCCTTTCGAACAGGGAATTTTTTTCATTTGTTTTAATCTCTAAAATGAGAAACTTTTATGTTTATTTTCATACATATCAAAGACATTCCCAGATCCACTACTACTGAATAGCGAGTTCGATTATTGCTGAATGTTCTGTTGAGATACAAAATAGAATTGCTTTCCTTTTGAAACTGTAGGTGGAGCTTCGCACGTGTTGTGACCGTTGGTCACGTGACAATTTAATCAATTTACCCTTCTTTTTTTTTCAACTACTCGACATGGAACGAGGCAGGCATGCGTCTCTTTCGTTTCAGTGCGTCTAAGTACATGTGTGCCCGCTTCGTCCATAAATTAAAGGAAAACCAGTAAATGCATTCCACCTTTTTTCATGTTCTTATGTTCTTTGGAACAGCTTTGTGCAATTTCTGTTGATTTGGGACTGAAATCCGAATATTCATTGTTAGGTTATCATTTTTGATAGCCTAATGCATTTTGATGAAGGCGGTTGTTAGCTTCAAACTAATAGCCCACTAATTATTATATGATATACAAGGGACCTTGTGTCATATCCTATTTTTGGTGAATAGGTTTGGTAAATACCTTCATATTATTTTTGTTTTATTTTCTTACCTTATATCAGGATTTAATATTTATTGTGGAGGCCCGTGGTCTAATGGTTAGAGTCGTAGGACATGGACTCCTCAACGCGAGTTCAATTCCTGCACGAAGCTGTTGGAATTTCACATGGCGCTAATACCCTTGGGAAAGGTATGAATCCAATTCTCCCTCCAGCTATGGGTAAATAGCAGGGCAAACTGGACTCTTTAACCACGGCTAGGAGAAGGAAAACTCTGAATTCAAACCTGTTAAACTCCACTTAAGAAATTGACATTGTGTCGCATCCTGCTCGTGCGGAAAGGTTGGTAAATACATATATCAGGATTTATTTACACATTTGATTTTGAGCGTTACTTAATCCTAGTTACTATGTAATTTATTTTATCTCCAGTCATTTTACCAGGTTAATGGGGAGAGTCCCATTAGTGTAGTGGCTATAGTCGCGCTATCACGTTCACTTTCGCACTAATACCCGTGAGAAAGGTATAAATCCCTTCATACCCCAGCTATGGGTTAAATAGTACCAATAACGTTATTCTATAAATATGGCTTACAGAGAAGTAAGGCATTACTCACAAAGGGTATAATGCTAAACTGAATCGGATGAGGCTCCAGTTTTAGAGCTCTGGGTGTGTGGAGTACCCCTTCGTTGCCATTACTCCCACGAAGGTTTTTATGCTATTAAACAAAGAAATCAAACCAAATCAGTTTAAATACCAAGAACTAAATTTATTTTTAACAACCTTTGTAGAAAAGATTTTTCAGTGTTCAACAACTTAAAATTTACTACATTAAATTTACTAACCAAAGAATATGAGGCAATATTTCAAATAAAAATAAACTAAATTTTGAGAACACGTTCAATATTCAATGTATAAAGTAAAAAAAAAAACATTGATTTTCTATACTGCCACAAAATAATTACTAAATACGAAACGATGTAGGAAGGAAATAGTGGAGAAGTCAAACATAATCGTCTCTACTTGCATCAGGCTCTATAAATATTAAAATAATATATGGAAAAGATGATTGATTGATTGATTTTAATGAGACGCTAAACTTTCTAGGGATATTTTATACCGAGCGGTAAAATGTAAGAGATGGTCTTGATTTTGATTATAAATACTAAAATAATCTCTACCTTAAATGGACAACATGATTGATTGATTGATTGATTGATTTAACGGCATGTTAAACCATCGAAATCTAAAATGGGAGGGATCATCAAATTTATAATTTTTTCCAAGGATTTTTCTTGATTTTGACTATAAATACCCAAAACAATCACTTAACTGGACCACATGATTGTCTGATTGAATTTATCCCGAGCGGTAAAATATGGATATTGTTATGTTTTTCCAAGGATTTTTCTTGATTTTGACAGTTTTCTGAAGTTGTTTGCTTACTACTTATTTTTAAATAATGGCGGTGCGCGGTCCAATGGTTACGAATGGGGAAATGGACATGGTGGAGGAGTTCAAATCGTGGACTGTTTGCATTTCACATAGCAATAATACCATTGGGAAAAGTATGAATCCTCTAATTCTCTCTTCGCTATGGGTAAATAGTAGGGAACACTAGGCTCTTTAACCTTGTCAACGTGTCTCTGGGAAAAACCGAATTCAAACCATTAAAATCCGCTTAAGAAATTGATACTCGTGTGGGATGGGGTAAAAGCTCTTACAAAGTTCCCTAAAATAGAATCTGGCATTTGCGTTTAGGAAGATGGGTTATTTTGGCGGGGGGTATTATTATTATTATTTTTTTTTTTTTTTGCAAGATGACTTGGAGGCTTGATCAGTAACAAAGATTTGTTACAGAGTTCATATCTTGGAAGACTACCAGAAATATATTCTGAGTAGTTGAAAAAAAAAAAAAACAACACTTTTTCTGCATTTTTGCAGGTCTTCTTTCTTTCTTTTCTTTCTTTCTTTTTTTTTTTTTTTTTCGCGAAATTGTCTTCCGGAAGTTGAATTCTTCGTCTGGTGCTGTCAAAAGTGCTTCTTCCAGAAATATCTCCTGGAAAGTGATTCTATGTTATTTTTGGCACACATATTTAGCAGTTCACTCCTCACAAGGGAATGGTAATTCTCTTTTTAGTACAGAGAGATTTTTATTCCATGTGTGTGTGTGTGTGTGTGTGTGTGTGTGTGTGTTTGTGTGTGTGTTAACGTTCAAATTATTCTATCGCTGATATATTGATATTTAAAAAATCTTATATATCAAAGGCATTTTCCTTTAACTCACTATTTCCTTCTCTCCGCATTCCGATTTGAGTATAAGTCATTATTATTATTATTGTTATTATTATTATTATTATTTACTCCTTTTGAGTTTTCACATCAGCATTAGCTGATGGTCTTTCACTGGAGTCTGAGTGACAGCAAGTCTCCTCAGGTCTCCAGGACTCTTCTGAGTATTCTGGCAGATTGCAGCAGTGCAGTGTTCTGAATGGTTTCAATCCTTCCTCTGATTTCCAAACTTTCCAAACGCTTTTCCAATCCTTTTGGGACTGTTCCAAGTGCACCAACTACAATTGGTATCACTTTCACTTTCATATTCCATAACTTTTTCAGTTCTCTGGCAAGGTCCAGATTTTTGTCCATTTTTTCATTTTCCTTTAGCTTCACCCTGTGATCTGCTGGCACTGCAAAATCCACCAGTTGACAAGTTCTTTCTCTTTTGTTAATCAACACAAGGTCTGGTCTTCTTGCTAGGATAAGGTGATCCGTTTTTATTTCAAAGTCCCAGAGAATTTTATGCGTTTCGTTCTCAATAACAGATTCTGGTTTATGCATATACCATTTTGTTGTATGGTCAAAATTTAATTTTTTGCATAATTGCCAGTGGATCACCTTCCCAACCCAGTCGTGTCTAGTTTTGTATTCTCGTTGTGCTAGTTTGCTACATTCGCAGAGTATATGGTTTACAGTCTCATCTCTATTACTGCAAAGTCTACATTTACTATTTTGTTGGGTCTTATCAATTTTCGCTTTGATGTAGTTTGTCCTTATGGCATTATTTTGTGCAGCAATTATAAGTGATTCAGTTTCTCTTTTGAGGTTTCCTTTTCTTAACCATGTCCAAGTCTTTTGATGTGCAGCCTCTTCTATTTGTCGTTTGAAGCGTCCATATAATTGTTTTTCTTC
Source organism: Doryteuthis pealeii (assembly GCA_023376005.1). Classification (NCBI taxonomy): domain Eukaryota; kingdom Metazoa; phylum Mollusca; class Cephalopoda; order Myopsida; family Loliginidae; genus Doryteuthis; species Doryteuthis pealeii. Next base: position 16,509 of record JALAJA010000585.1, on the reverse strand, counting down.
TTCTTCTTCTTCTATCTTCTTCTTCTTCTTCTTCTTCTTCTTCTTATTATTATTATTATTATTATTATTATTATTATTATTATTATTATTATCTTACTTCATGCCAGTTTTTCACACTAGTTTTTTTTGTTGTTTTTTTCGTTTCTAGTTTGACATGAATCTTCTTTCTATTTTTATGAAGAGAAGGATTTTTTAAAATCTTAGTGCTTTAATATATGTATCTTATCTATCACTGTATCTTAGCTTCTCTGAATTTATCTATGTATCTATCTGTCTGGTTGACTGTCTACATGTAAATATCTTGTTAGATTCACCAAACTTTATTAAATATCCAAAGGCTATCGGGATATAAACTTTCATTATTTTCCACTCTGTGATAATAGGGAAACTTTACATATTCACAAAACAGTAGCATCGATTGAAATTCGATTAAATTGCCCTAAATTGTACTTAAATGAAATAATTTCTCGCATCGATCCCTCCAAATTAAATTTCCTTTTTTCTTCTTTATTTTTTACAATGTCTATTTCTTTGTTTGACTCATTATCCTCACCACTCACAAAATGGCGCCAAATAACCCACTTTGAGTGGATCAGTTTGCAAAACTTTTTACTCTCAACAGATTTTGATATTAATTTCAAATCCAAATTAATTTCAGGTTCTATTTTTATAATAATAATAATAATAATAATAATAATAATAATAATAATAATAATAATAATAAAATTCTCTGGGACTTTAAAATAAAAACGGATCACCTTATCCCAGCAAGAAGGCCAGACCTAGTGTTGATAAACAAAAAAGAAAGAACTTGTCAACTGGTGGATTTTGCAGTGCCAGCAGATCACAGGGTGAAGCTGAAGGAAAATGAAAAAATGGATAAAAATCTGGACCTTGCCAGAGAACTGAAAAAGTTATGGAATATGAAAGTCAAAGTGATACCAACTGTAGTTGGTGCACTTGGAACAGTCCCAAAAGGATTGGAAAAGGGCCTGGAAAGTTTGGGAATCAGAGGAAGGATTGAAACCATTCAGAACACTGCACTGCTGCAATCTGCCAGAATACTCAGATGAGTCCTGGAGACCTGAGGAGACTTGCTGTCACTCAGACTCCAGTGAAAGACCATTAGCTAATGCTGATGTGAAAACTCAAAAGGAGTAAATAATAATAATAGACTCGATTACCCCTCTGAATTGCTGACCATTATGTATTATTTTCACTCCACAGGGGTGTCTAAACGATCCTAATTCGCTCCAATCGATTCGATATTCGAATAGGAATTAATTAAAAAGTTGAATATCGTCTACAACTGGAAATTTCACCAGCTACGGGTAAATTCTACAGTATACTACGCTCTTTAACTTTAATAATGCAATTAATCTAGGGGATGAAAAACTCTGAATTCAAATCGATTGTAGTCCACTTAAAAGTTGACCTTGTGGAGAATAGATTCGTTTAATTTATTGCTTGATTGATTTTAACGGTATGTCTAAAGTTGTTTTATGCATAGATGTTAGGAAATAGCATTTATTTGTACGTTTATATCTCGATACTTTGTGTAGTTGTTTTTTCATTTATTTTGTTTCTTTATTTGTTTTTGTTGTTTTTTGGCACAGAATCCTATCAAATAAGAATACTTTCGAAATAGTTCTATTTTACCGATGACAGGACCCTAACAGGTTCTATCACTCAGAGTCTGAGTGGACCTGAGAATAATGCCAATGAAGGGGCACTCCACTTTCCCCAGAGCTACAGAATTGTAACTTCACCATCATATGCAGCTTTGTGTCATACACAGTACACCCTTTTTTGGAGAGGAGTCTTATCCTTCGTATGAGAATACAGTCAGCGTATCCTAAGTTGAGGGTTTGGATAAAATGCATACAACCGGATCTATAACCGTCTAAATGTTGTTGTTTTTTTTTCTTTTATCTCTTATGAAAATAGCATTTATTTATAATAAAAATGACAACTGCTGTCTCTTGTGCAATATTTAGAAAATTCGTCTCAGATATAACGGTAACGACTTAGATTTTAACTTAGTTATTCATTCTTCTGACCCTATACTAGACTAAGATAAGCTTTTAAAAAAATAAAAAAGGCTTCGTAAGGCATTAGTCGAATGTGCTTGATACTCTATAATGACTGTTCTTCTAACCTTTTGTCAATATTAATGTTTTAATTAGATTCTCATTAAGAAATGCATTATATTGGCTTTTTGTCAGACTTATCTAAGTTTAGTTAACTTCAATCTCTACCTGGCAACTGATACATGAAAATGATATATATATAAAGTGATTTTCAGTCACAATTCTCGAAAAACTAATAATTTCTATACATTTATGTTCATATTCTAATAACTGTTACAGAATTGATAGGTTCCCTATAAATTATGTACGGTAGTGTAGAAAAATAAAAGCGATTCTGAATAATAGAAGTATTAAATGTAAGTGATTGACAAGACTTAAACTTTTACTGACCCGGGCTCTCAGAGTGCCACGCTTGACAATAGAAAATTAGCTTTGGACTGGGTGACGAAACGGAGGAGATGCCAAAATGGCGTCTGACCCGTTCGATGGACATTTCTCCACGCGTTTGTTTCTTACTTGAATTCAATAAGAAAAAAACAATATCAGTCCTGTGTTCATTATTAAAGCAACAACAACAACGGACACAGAGATGAAAGCACAAGAAGATCCAAGTAGTTATTGCTTAGAAGGACAGAGAGAATCCAGCCCAGAATAGCTGATCCATACAGAGAATAGACGATCGAACCAGCAGAATAGCAAAAACAAAAGATGAGTATATGATAAAAGTAAGAAAATAAAAAGGACGGTTATTCAAGATAACTTTAGTATAAATAAAGTTATTCATGTGTTTCTTTTCATTTTACTAAGAACCGTATTCATAATGGAAATGTGCAAATCCCTCTTTGTATATCGAAGTTTCCATTATCCAATGCGAAGAGACCAAAGCAAAAGAAATGAATAATAGACAGTTCTATATCTTTACAACATAAGTAAATAAAAAATAAAATCTCATTACCCCAGAAACAAAATATGTTCCATAGAGTAATGAAATAGATAGACTGGATAGATTAATTTAATTCAGTACAAGAACAATCTTTGGGTTGGAAATTTGATGGTAGGGTTTGTTTTTAAATTAGACACTTATATACTGGTGGAGAAAACGATGACTTTTGCAGCGATCATGTATATTATTCTACCATAAGATAGAATCAGATAAATAGATAGATAGATAGAAGTGAACAGTTTGAGATAATTATTATAATATATATATATAATATATATTATATATATATAATATATATAATGAGAGAGAGAGACGGGGAGAGAAAATTGCTAAGTTTTGTCTCTTTTTTCATATTTATTGAATATTATTCAAAAGTTATAACATCACATATTAAATGTTTCCAAATGATGATTTAATATACAAACCGAAACTTTTTAACAACATCTAACTATATTAACATCTTTCTCTGAAAGCTTGTTTTTTTCCTATTATGCATATATATATATATATATATATATATATATATATTATATAGAGAGAGAAGGAGAGAGAGAGAGAGAGAGAAAGAAAGAAAGAAAGAAAGAAAGAGAAAAGAAAGAGAGAGTGAGAAGAGTCAGATAGTCTAAAAAAGATGACAGACTGAGATAGATAAGAATAGATAGATAGATAGATAAGAATGAGCTTATAGAGAATAGATATATACAGTGATAAATACGTGGTTGATTGATTAAAAACTGATAACTGAGTAAGTCAAAACAAATTTACATGGCAGGATAAATACAAAATATATATAAACAAATAGCTGTGAGATAATTTCTAACTTGGTAAATATTGAGGAAAATATATTGTAGAGATGAGAGACCTATTATATTTAAAATTAGTTAAATGGTTTTTAATAGAATAATCTCTACTCAATATCAATAACAGGAACTCTGCTCTCTGTCAACAATAAAATATGACTTATAAATAAAATGAATTACAGTCTTTATCAATAGAAGGATAACCGTTTCCACTACAGGAATACGGCTATTCATACCATGAATTTTTGATCTGTACAGATTGATCGAGTAAGTACCCCTCCGAAACCGAAACTATGCCCCCTTGACGATGTCATGGTTTTCCAACCAGGTGAGCTGCGGCTCCTCGAAGGAAAAGTAGGGACAGACTATCTTAAAATTACTAAAATCAGAGATACAAATTTTGATAAAATATTACCAACATATTCATTAATTAATAGGTTTATATGAATAGTAATTATAAAATTTTCAAGGCAGGCATTTGGGGCCCCACGAGTTCGAGAGATTTTCGGTACTAATCCTTTTAGCAATGTCGGGTGTTAAGAGGTAGTACGCACCAGACATGCAGGTATTCAATGTATATAATTTAGTTGATGACTAACTATTAAATGTAGAAAAAAGGCGAAAATTCACAACGGGCCCTCCAAAAACTCTCGTCCCCGATCGGGTAGTTTCAGAGGTGTAGACGTGCCGGCTCTGAGTATTACTATATAAGAAGGAATATCTATTCATATAATGACTATAATGAAGAGCGTTTCTAGATAATAATTCCTGTAATTAAAACTTTTGAAGAGGTAAGATTGCAAACTGATAATGCATTGTTTCCTGCACACACGGTCTGGTTCCACGCACCCCAGATCTTCAGATCCGGAGCTTACCATCCAACGCTTTAGTTCATGCCCATACACCCAGGCTCCTGGATTGGAACTTCATATGCAGATGCAATGGGGAAGTTCCAATTCGGGAGCTCTGGGAGTGTGAGTACTCCTTCATCACCAATACTCCCACCACTCTGACTCGGAGTTGCAATACCTGTTAGGGGTTCCATCTAAGGATTGAATAAATAAAAAAATAAGTTTTAAAATGTTTATATATTTAAAGATTGAGCTAAAAATGAATATTCAACAAGAATGAAAATGAAATCATCGTCGGCATAAAGTAACTTTAGATTGTTGACATGCCGTAAAATCCAACCCAACAATACCAGTATACCTCGTTGAGGTGGTCTTTAACCCTGCATCGGATACAGTCAACATATTGGTAAACCCCGCTTATAGGATATGAAAGGATGTCATAAGTAACTCTCATACTTTGGGATAGCGAGATGCAACAGCATAAACCACTGTCTTCTGTGCACCACTGTAGATACATTCTTAGCTTCATGTCCATTGTGCTAATTCAGATAAGCACTGCGCATAATTTTCTTGTGTGAGGTCATAATTGTGTAATACTCATAAACGTTGTCGATATTTGTTTAATTAGCGGGCATAAAATTTGTTATTTTTCATGTCCCGTATGGATAACTAATTCATCATCCCTAATAACCCTAATAGCCAGCTTATGTTAACCTCACACGCTCAGTGGCAGTCAAGCTGCCTGTTCCGTGATGATGTTTTATTTGCTTGGTCAATTGCTTCAAAGAACCTTTTATATGAGCACAGCAGATCGTGTTGCCATGCCTTGTCTATGTTGTGAATGTTAAAGTAATTGTCTGATGTTTGTGATTCTGATATAATCATATCAGACTCTTGGGAAGTCTACAATTGCCTATTGGCTACTCGTAGAGAAAATTTTAATTTAGGGTGCAATGTTATCAAGTAGAGTTTAGGACATTATAAAGACATGCTTCACTTGTAACTTTAAGAGCTTCTTCTCTTACTTTCTTCTATCTTCTATCTTCTTCTTCTCTTCTTTCTCTTCTTCGTTTTACTGTTTCTTTTTTTCTTCTTCGTTTACTGTTTCCTCTTTTTCTCTTCATGTTTGCTTGTTTCTTCTACTCTTTGTCGTCGTCGTATTTTCTTCTTTCTTCTTCTTTTCTTCTTATTATGTATTAATTATTATTATTATTAGTAGTAGTAGTTAGTAGTAGTAGTAGTAGTACATTATTATTATTTCACTCTGTACCAGTTCTTATTACACTAGCGTTAGCCGATGCTCTTCACTGGAGTATGAGTGACAGAAGGTTTTAGTTCAAGTCTCCAGGACTCATCTGAGCATTCACAGCCGATCTTAACATGCTATTGTTCGAATGGTCCCGATTCCTCCAAGTCTTTCCAAACCATGGGGACAGTTGCATGAACCACCAACTAACTATTGGTACAACCTTTAGCTTCATTTTCCACATTTTGTTTTTCTGTTCTCATGTAAGGTAACAGGTTATTTGTCTTCTTTTCGGGGGGGGGGGCTGACATATTTGTTGTTTTGTTTCTTTATCTTTTATTTTTAATTTTAATTTATATTATTTTTTACAATCTGTTGGTTCGCCGAACACTGCAAAGTACATATAGATAACAAGTCCCACTTCTTGTGATTAATACTAGGATTGTGTCTTTTGGTTTTACGATTAGTAGAGTCGATTTGTGGCTCAATATATCCCTCATCTCTCCAGGAACTTCTGAGTATTCTAGCAATCTCAAAAATGCTGTTTAAGGTGGTCTGGATTCTTGTATTAAATTGTACATCAGAATATCTATATCATTAATTGCTTTGAACATGAAATTGATTTAATAGATTATTATATAAAATTTGATTTAGAATTGATTATTACTTCTAATTAATTGAATCATACAACTCAACAAATTTATTTATGCACCAATATATTATATAATATATATATCAATATATGCGATATATATATGTACAATATATGTATGTATATAGTCTTAATTTGCGTAGTATGTGTGTGTAATTGGAATGTTCTTTTAGATTAATATGAATTTGGATATATCACGTTGTGGCAGCAGAACTGATTAACGAAAAAATGGCGACTACATCGGTCGAATAGTGAAAATGGCCAATACTTATACGCAATTAACCCAACATTGAAGTAGAACGAAGGAAAAATTGTTATAGACTAATAATTGGTTTTAGTAAATAAATTATTTCATGAAATATTTAACTAATGAAAGAAAAAAACAGACAAAAAGAAATTAGATTTTTCAATCCATTGTTGGCTTTTGCACGCACTTGAGCAGGCAATAACTTACTTTCGATTTTAAGATGCGCCCCACAATCCATAATAACATATGCACATACTCCACATACACAATACTCATATCACCACGCATATCAGGTGCTCTTACATGCGACATTCATAATATGCACCACATACAACGACACGTGTGTTTAGCTTGCAATGCATCCATACGGTACGAGGCTGGGCGGAAATGCTTCATAGGCGGAAAGATTTATTATGAAGTCTATATCTGCTTTAGATGACTTTTTTACAAGGGATTTCAAGCACTGCAACACTGGTGAAAGAAGTGTGTTAGATGCGTAAAGAAAGACATATGTTGAAAAAAAGATCTTAATTTTTTCACATATCAGATATACCTTCGTCAGCTTCATCAAACTTTCAGACGACCATCTTATCTCTGAATATAGAGATAAATAATTTTCTATTTTTTACTCAATGTATCGTATATACATATAGCACACATACTCATATAGCGCACACACAACACATACATGTGTGAAGAAGATAAACACGTTCATACGTACGAGAGTGGGCTGAAAATCCTTAATAGAAAAATTTATCTGAAAACGTCAATAATCAGCTGTTTAATGACATGAGAATACAAGCACTGCCAAACACCCGAAGAAAATGTTGGACTATAAGAAAAGTATATTAAAATAAATTCTATTTCTAAACATTTCTGTGATGTATCTTGGTCAGTCTATGAACTTTTCAGCCGACCGTCATATTCTCTTGAAAATAAGATAAATATCTCTCCCATTTTTACACCAATATCTCATTTGTAAAAAATCTTTTCAATATTTTCAAATTGAACTGATATCTTTCCAATCAGGTGAAAATTTCCATTCCTGATTTTATCATGAATGCGATTCAACCAGTCATCTGATTGCAACATTGGAATTAACGATTCTAATACATTTACTCTGATTTGTGGGATACAAGCTTTGAAAAAAAATCAATCTAATTCACAATCGATTCCAAAGATAAGCATAGAACTGCTATTAAATTTACGTTTATATATAATTAATGTTTGACTTTATTTTATTTAAGCATCAGTGTCATCGGAGAAAAAAAGAGCTGCCTTTCGATGTGAAAGCAAAGTCTAAACTGCGATAAAAATTAGTTGAAAACCAAAACTAAGTAAAAAAGAACATTTCATAAGGATTCTGACAATATACATTTCTGACTAGTCAGCGGCCCCGAAAAAGCAGTTCGCGGTCACAATGAAACCCTCAAGGCAAATGCATGCGCCCTTAACTCCAACTGTTCAAGCCTACCTATTACAATCACCTGTTACGTCAAGCCCTAGCATCTATATAATATTTCGACACTATTGCCCTTAATGGCTATTGTAGCATTTGGTAAGAATGATACCAGGGCCAAAATAGATGAGTTTTCAACAAGACAAGCAGCCGATCGAAAGAGAGTTAACAGAGTTCAACATCTCTTCCACTGGCTTAGCTGTCAACAATGATATGTTTGATCTAGCAAAATAGCACTGCTCTTCGCCTACGCATACCTATAAGGTTCCACCCCACTGGATGTGGAAGTGGGTATGGGAAATGTTCCTGTTAACCTCAGTATCGTCTATTCATCCACGGATTTCGTGATTCGGTCGCTTTTCTCTTTAGAATAGCGAATAACAAACTTCTCCTTGCTGACAGAGACTAGAACAAAGATACGAAAAAGTATGTGTTCATCGAAAAACAGCTAAGCCACGAGATATTCAAAAATACGAAAAGAATCCCGCTCCTAAAAAGAACGAAGAACCTAACTGCGTGATGTCCGTATATCTCTTTTCTTCTGTTCCCATGACTACAAAGACTGAAGGAGAGAGATTAAACAAAGAAAGGTCAAATGCGAAACAAGATCAGTTTTTTGTGTTTCTCTCTCCCGCGCGAGAATTAGCCATCACTGATATAGCAGTTGTTGATGACTACGCTTACACAATAAGTTAGCACCAACACCAATTGTGACAATGTTTTTATGTTTATTAGAAACTTACTGATTGAACAATATAATTTTAAAGGAAAAATCATTATATTAACAATGTATAATCCTTGGAAGAAAAGACCCTGTAATAAGAATATTTATTCTGTATAGTAGTTTGATTGAATAGATTGATTGATTTAACTATATTTCAACCCGTCTAGGGTTAATTTTGTAGCGATACTAATGACTGAATACAGTGAATCATAATGTTCCATTCGATCGGTGTTGAGAAAAATTGTGTCGTAAAATGTCCGTACACAGGGAGCCCGGGCAGCTTTCGATAAATAAATAGACACAATATAGGTCTCAAAAAGTGTTCGCACCCAATACATAAGTTATTTCAGCTGATCTACTTTGATCCAAAGGTTCACTATAAAAAGATATACGTTTTCAATCAAAGGCAGAAGGAACCACATGAACTACAGGATCAGCTGGTTTGAAATCAAGAATCTTATATAGCTTTCGTTCTTTAATCTGATTATCAGGCTATCCACTTCTCACCTCCCACTACATAAAGACGCTATCCCACATTCTCTACCACAGCCGCGCACAGCGTCGTATATATCAAGCAGACTTTAAATGACGTGATATTACTTTCCACTTCCCTAGGGGGGGGTGAAACATTACACATACCGCACATATATACAAAAGGGATATTTTCTAATGACTTTTGCTGTCAAAGAGACTTTATCCAAATTCCAACTGCTTATTTTTCTCTTCAGAAACATTTCATAGATACTGTATATCATAGCTTAATGAATATACATATGGGGTGTAACTTAACAGAGGTTTATCTATCTCTAGAAGGTTAACCCACGCCATTAACCTCTCAATTTTATGCATTTTCAGTATATTTATAATTCTTGTGCAGTGATTTCTAAAGATGTTTTAAATGCAATATTTAAATAGATCTAGTGATCCATAATATGGGACCCTAACAGGTACTAACACTCCGGGTAAAAGGCCCTAGGATTAATGTAACGACGAGAAAGTTCACATTCCCCAGATCTTCAGATCTGGATATACACCAGACACAAAAGTTTAGTGTCAATCCCATGCCCCCGTTTTGAGAGGATCTTACCCCCTGAAATGAGATACAGTCAAGCGTATTTTAAACCCCGCTGAGAGAACCGGAAATATTCATAAGTACTCTCTACTGTAAGATAGCGAGAGAAACATTTACATTATTTATTTGCATTGCACTAAACTAAACAAAAAACATGTTGTGATGTTTTCATGTTTATATAAAGGATCATCTAGAACGATTTAATCTTAAAAATCAAAAAATATCTACAATTTATATTCCTACCTTTACAGAAAAGATCCACAAGATAGAATTCTAGTTCTCGTCTATTGTTTATGCGTTTCAGGAACACATTTCAAGTTTTTTTTTTCATTTTTTTTTCTTTCTTTTTTTTTTTTTGTAAGCAATCTACTCATTCAAGCAGTGGTCTTGTTGACAAAGCAGAAAAAAAAGTTTCCCCCTATAGTTTTTCTTTGTATCTCTGTTCTCTCTATTTCGTGGACATCATTCGTGCTGCGTTTAATCTAAAAATGGAAGAAAAGCTCCTTAGCTTTACCCAATGTTAGATGCAACGCATTTTGTAAGGAAGCGATACCGTAGAATAACCAAGTAATAAAAAATAAAATACAGATTTTGAATTGGAAAGCCGCTGATCTATTCGGCATTTATACTAAACCTTCTTTTGGTCACGTGTTCCTTTTATGAGCTTAGCTTCAATACGCATGCGCAAGCTGAAAAAATGACATGCGCTCTTCGAACTCATTGTATATATTCCCTTTCTGGTGAAAAAAAAGAACACGATTTCTCCATCGACCCCTGCAATAAAGATATCATTTTGTGATATTCAGATGACCGAATGGGAAAATGTATTTGGATGTGTTTTGGTTGTTGTTTCTTTGCTTTTTCTTGTTTATTTTCTGGTTTTTGTGGTTTTTTTTTGTTATTAAATAGATATCAGTGTTGAAACGAATACACAGATGAATTGGCATGTGTCAGTTTTTCAGAAGTAACGTATTAAATCATAAGTCCTTACAAAGTACATATAACTTTATGTATATATGAAAGATGATTTTTCTCTATTATTCCTGTTAGTTATGTATTAAAGCGTCATTAACTGCCACACAGCTTCTTTGAATAGCAAAAAATAGGCATTAATCACATTTATCATAACGTTTGTTTGAATATTAACTTGTTGGAATATTGCTCCACTTTTTATTACTGTATAGTTTGATTTTTGTTTTCGTATTAATTGAATAGAAAGTGTATGTTTCAGTCACAGTCAGTGAGTTATCTCAAATCAAAGAATAATAAAAACAACAACAACTATAATAATAATAATAATAATAATATAATAATAATAATAAATAATAATAATAATAATAATAATTGTTATCATTGAAGTCGCTATTTTAAGCGCTTAGTTCCACCAATGTACAGTTTCAGAGTGAATATTTCTTGTGGCATAAAGTTTGATGTATTCATTTAAGTATAAAGATGTAGTATCAGTTTAATTCTTGTCTTTGGATTCCTGTTGGTCCTTGTAGTAGAAAGATGTAGTATCAGTTTTAATCCTTGTATGTTGATCTGTTAATCCTTTCAAGAGTCAGGCAAGTAATTTAGGACATTTTACCAACGACGTTAAATACATTTTGAGGTTTTTCATTGTCAGTCTAACACCTGTTACTTAGAATTGTCTATAAATATAAGTCATGTTTGTTCGTAAAACTTATACCTACGAGTTAGTCAAACAACAATAATAATATATATAATAATAATAATAATAATAATAATATAATAATAATAATAATAAATAATAATCTCTTTCAGGTACACAACCCAAGATCAAAAGTCCTCGGAATGAAACAGGAAAAAGACCAGTATCTCCTTTATTGTTAACATGGATAACATGGATAACATGGTCGGCTTTCTCGAATGTAGGCTGGTGTTGCTCAAATTGTTCTTACAGGAATACAAGTGAATATGACAGCAACATTGCAGCCAAGAGACAATACAACATCGCAGCTGAAAATTGGAAAGTAGAGTGCAGGAGGACAAATCTTAGCGGAGGGAAATTTAAAGAGGCATCATCCTGGGAGATTACCTATCATCACAGCTTTTCTCGTGATGAAATGAATGAAACAATCAACGTAATAGAATTACCGAATCAAGAACAAATTAGGAAACTTGGAGAAAAGGTGAATCACAAATACTCGGGAATATTGGAAGCAGACGCCATCAAACAAACAGAAGAAAAGAATACCTCAGAACAAAACAAAAAAATCTAGAAACCAAGCTCTGTAGCAGAAATTCCATTAAGGGGATAAACACCTGGGCTATCATTCTTGTAAAATACTCAGAACCATTCTTAAAATGGACAAGAAGAACCAAAGTACAAGGAAACTTATAACAATGCACATGGCACTACACCCGAGTGAGGACATGTATTGGAAAGGAATCCAAAGGACGTTAGAAAGCTGCTATACATTTCATCAGTAAAAACAGTTGGGGATTCGAAAAAAATCTATTTTTACCCGATTATTTTATTCGCTTACTTGTTCTAAATAACAATCATCCATTTTATATTATTTTTAAATGAAACAGGGGTTTCTGAATTCATGGCAAATACTGTTTTCTTTAATTTAAATGATACATTTGAAGTTGAGTATATATGTATTTCCCCAACTTTTCCGTATAAATAGAATGCGACACTAGGTAAATTTCTTAAACGGTGTTTAACAGTTTGAATTCAGAGTTTTACTTCACTTAAACTGATTGTCATACCAAGATCTGCTCAACTATTGACCCATATCTGCAGCAAGAATAGTTGGATTTATATGTTTCTCAATGTTATTAGCACCACGTCACGGTTTTGAAAATCACTTTGCCGTGTCCATTTCAACGACTTTAGCCATTACACAACGAGTATTTCCTCCATGAAATTGACCATATAGCCCGATTTTTGGAGGTGATAGAGTGGGCAGAGTAATTATTATCAGAAGATAAAATCATTTCTATACAAAGAACTATCCTAGAAAGACACAATCGTGGCCGATTCATACTTAAGATAATGAGTATCTTCTCATACTGACTTGTATCAAAATATCTAGTTTCCTACTTAAACTACAGAGTTTTTATTTAAAATTAATTATGTGGCTGGGGGGGGGGGATTAAACCCGAAAATAAAAAAGAAAATAAATAACATTTTCGTAGATTTTGAGTTTTCTTGATTGAACCGGTCGGACCCTAAAGGTAATGGGTTTATGGGGACTTCAATAAAGAAGGGCGATGGTGGATACTACTTTTCTTTCCAGAGTAGAAGAGCTAAAGGACCATGGGATAAAAAAAAACTTTCGACAGAAGGAATCATAAAGTAAATACTACGAAACTAGTACAATATATTCAGTAACGTGACCAAAGGATGTTATGTCATAGCTGGCGTCACCAAAGGAAACGCTACTCATATTCGATAATATAGTATGTTTAGAATACGGCCACGTAACCAAGCCAGAACACGTGGTCAGGTTTTAATGTAGAATGTACATGAAAACTGATCATTAACCAATAGTAATCGGATATTTTCTCTGGAAATACCTTTGGTCAGATGTGGTTGAACGATTTGAAATAAGAGAACTTTTTCGTTTTTCCGACCTTTACATCTCTTATCTTGTTTTATATACGAATAAATTCAGAGCCACTCAAAACCACAGAACAGAGTTAGGTTGTGCTTATCAACTACTCCAACTAGTATGTCAGAAAGCCACTGGTGTTAAACAACCTGTTTATATGATACTAAATACAATAATTATTTGGATTACTTAAAGGGTTTTCAATGTTTATTCACATTATTTAAAAGGTTTTCAATATAAATTAACTTTCTTTGGATTTCTACTATATAATTAACATTAATTTAAAAGATTTTCAATATTTATTTGTATTATTCTAAATGGTTTCCAATATTCATTTGAATTATTTAAAAAAATTAATTATTTATTAGCAATTCTTTAAAACTTTTTCATTATTTATTTGCATTATATTAAAAGGTTTTTAATATTCATTTACATTATTTTAAAATATTTTCCATATTTATTTGAATTTTTAAAAATGCTTTCAATATTCAATTATTCAACAATAATGAACAATAAGTAACAATAAACAAGATAGATATTAAAACTTCAAAAACTGTAAGGTACAAAATAAAATCTAAGGGAAAACTAAACAATATTTGCATACATATTTTCAGAGAATTTATAAACACCTCTTTTTAAAGCAGGAAAAGGTAAAATTTCCAACACTCGTGAACTAGAAGTCTGCTCTATATCATTGGACACAAGAGTAAATAATGTCTTAGACTGTCCTATAGACTTCTGGTACTGCACATTCAAAGTAGAGCAATCTACATAAAGGAATAGAGCTATATATTTTTTATGATGTTGCCCTTGGTCATTATGAAGTCATAAAGAATGGTTACAAATATCCCATTCTTTAAAAAATTTGGCTTTCATTTTCATCCATGCTTTCATTTTCTGCATTGTATTCAATTTCCTGCAGAACACTTTCAAGATTACTGTGTACAAGGCACCTGTATAAGAATGCATGACAAGTGATTGTTCAAAGGATTTCAAAATGATGGGCTGTTGAAATTCTTATCAATATCAAAGTATTGTGAATGAGACAATCCAAGCCAAATGATTTTATTCTTATCTTCCACCTCTGTAATTGGAACATACAAAACACTGACTTTGGATAAGAATTAGACTTCTTTGTAAAAATAATTGGCATCATAAATCTGTGTTTTTCTACATGTCACCAGATTAGCTGCAATTCATTTTATTGTACCCCCTATACCATCCACTGGTCCCTTTCCATAACTAGTATCAAATATGTTTCAATGCAATTTTATGGAAATTAATCTTCATTCAAACATTTTTAAAGATTTGATACTATGAAAGTAAAACAATTCTTTACTGAAATAGGCAGCAAAATTTTATAAAAAAAGACTTCGGATTTCTTTCTTGCAAGATTCTGATGTGTAAAAAAATCATAGAAAGAAATCTATAAACTTTCTGCTTTAAAGTGATGTGTATATATGTCGATTAACTAATGATTTTTATTTTAAAATAATTTTGAGACGTTTATGCATTTGTGACAATGATAATAAACCTCAATAAATCTTTCCTTTATTTTAATAGCAATATTTTCTACAAGTATAGAATTAGCATTGAATATACCCACGAAGTTTTATATGCCATTAAACAAAGAAACCAAAATAGATTACTTGGAAAACGCATCATCTGAAATTTGCGTTAGCATTCTCTAAATGTGTGTATTTCAATCTGAAGAAGCAAATACTATATGTGAATATTTCGTATAATAATATCTTAAAATTCCAGCATTGTTCAGAGAACTAGAAAAAACTGGTCAAAATTATTGATAGAAACGGAAAAATAAATCAAAATTCAAATATGGGATTTTTTTTTCTTTAAAGGCACTTCTTACTATAATGGCAACTTTATGTGCGAGACTTTATTCTCCTATCGATTGGATTTTGATTGTGCCCTGTAACACAATAGCATCTGATCTTTGGTTCGCTTCAGCGATTCACGTTCGCCTTTTAAAGTCATGCTGTCTTAATTTAATTTAGAAGGGAAATCGAAAGATAATTGGAAATCAAACACAATATAGAAAAAGCACAATACAACGCATTTTAATATTTCCATTCAAGTTGATTCCAACAAAGAATTTAATCAGTCTTCCGGAAAGCCTTTTCTCAAGTTATTCATCAGGGTGAAATTCGTGATCTACCAAACTATTCGATTTTCTTGATAATTGCTTGCATGTACGCACACAAGCACATGTATACGCAAATGCATATATATATATATATATATATATATATATTGGTGTGTGTGTGTGTGTGTGTGTGTGTGTGTGTGTGTGTGTGTGTATATATATATATATATATATATATGCATACATAAAATTGATATTCTAAATAGGTGGATATGTGTCTGTGGGTTAGCATGGGTGATATATATATATATATATATATATATAATATATATAATTATATATTTCCTGATAATTATTTCGGGTAAACAAGTAACACAAACGTATATACATATATATATTATATAATATATATAATATATATATATAACATTAGTTTTTTTATAGAATGCATGTGCCCCTGTTGTTTAGTATGCGCGATAATATATATATATATATATATAAATATATATATTCTGTGTTCGTACATTCCTTGTAATAATTAATGCACTGTGGATATCCTCGTGTGAAAGTATGCGTGTTTAAATTTTATTTTACTTATATATATATAGTATAATATATATTATATATATATATATATATATATATATATATATTATGCATATATATATATATATATAATATAATTACACACATAACCACACACTCATATAAATATATATATATTATATATATATATA
>JALAJA010000584.1:0-24508 GCA_023376005.1 Doryteuthis pealeii | reverse complement strand
TATAAAGTTACACATAAATTTACAATAGTGGAGTGCTCAGCGTCAGGATCCAACTTATTCATAGCAGTATGCACTCCCCTATTCCAACACAGCTCTTATAATCGTCCTATCATATGTTTAATTCCATTAAACAGTAGATATTTCATAAGAAAGCCATACCTGCCCTCCTGTCATTATACTATCATTTGATCACCCATTATTTTCAAATGGCATTTATAAGATTTTGCCATTATAACACAGTTAGGATAATGTGGTAGTGTTCAGATGTTCTTCTCCTCATTAGTCATGAAAGAATAAGACATCAAGTAGGCAAAGTTAAAAATTTTACTAAGATTAAAAGCCCCCAAAACAGCAGATAAGATAATGCCACGGACATCAAGTGATTATTAGAAACAATGCTCCCTTTTACACTTGAATTCCATATTGCAATCACTCTATATTACTCTTAACACGTGAAATTCAAATCTCATCATAATTACATGATTCTTCTTCATCATAACAAAAAGCAGAACACTTAATCGGGCCATATGGAGTGTATGACTGTTACGCCTCTGATATGCACGTTAGATGACCAAAGACTAAGTGTTTTGGATAATCTGAAGGCACCACAGCTACTGATATAGCTCTCCTTAGTGAATGTTTCTTGAGCTAATTAAGACATTTATAAATCACCCAAATTCTACATTTGCGCCCAGTTCTTTTAAGTAGTTTCTCTACTCATCTTATTCAGCCAGCCTAACATCAGTGGTTTTTCATGTACTATATTTATCCACCCCTCACCATGGGCAGTATGTCACAAGGTCAATTTTAAGCAGAGTCAACTGTCTTGCAATTCTTGAGTTTTCCTTCTTCTAGAGCTGGCTTGCCTAAACTAAGGCTACATGAACCCAGGTCTACCCTTAGTATTTAGCCCTATAGTTGGGTGACTCAGATGAGATTTATGGCTTCTGTAATACCATAGAGCATTGAGAATAGGAAATGCAGCTTCATTGAGGATTGAACATCTCTTTGCCAATTCCATATCTTTAATGAATTTAATTCAAAATTCTGGCTTTCTGAACTTCAACATAGAAAAACATTTCTCTTCCAAACTGATATTCCAAAAACATAAGAAATTGTAATAATGCTTTCCAAAAAGACTTTGGGTATCTCACAGCTACCACAAGCTTTTTACTTAAAGCCCTAAGTTATCACAATTTTTTAGAAGTAGCGATACACTATTGCTTTCTGCTATAACTGATGTTGCAACTCTTCAAATTCTTAAGTGGTTACATATTTAACATTAACCAGACAGATAAAAAAAATGCTTAATTTCATTAAGTACAAACTAAGTGGTCTATTCTAAGAGATTTGTAATGCATTAGAATTGAATTAATTTTAAGAAAATGGTCTAAATGAATTTCAAAGCTTTAGGTAAACAATAAGTTATTTCAAAATATGATAAATAAATAGTTATAAGAAAACTGAATAATAAAATGCTACCAGATACTTTTGATTCTAAAGAAAATGCAATTAATAAATCACAAATTTGAAACAATCATTACTAGCAATATTTACACTCAAAACATTTTTTTTTTTTAAAATGACAACAAAAATTATCTCAACGTTTTATTTATTCTCAGTACAACATCTGTAATAAATTCATCAATTTTTGATATCATTTTAAACCTAAATTAGATTTACAAGAAATTTAAATAGCATAAGAGTTACATTTGAAATTACATGATTCAATACAAATAGTGCACATAAGAGGGGAACTTGTGGAAATTTTTGCAAAAACAAACACTAACTTTGGATTTTTATAATTTAACTGCATTCAGCATGCTGATAAGATAAACTTGGCTGATAAATGAAAAAAATCAATGGTAATGTATTATCTGTTAAACAAATAGTCATCTCTCTCTCATATTTACAAGCACAAGACAGTTCGTCCCATGAAATATCAATTGCAACTTGGTTGACACTCAGCCCGTAAAAATATTGTAGGGATTTTTATGGCTGTCAACAGCTGTGAAAAATAGTCTTGAAGATAATGGTAGCTGTCCAATGATACAGACTATATTAGCAACTGAAAAATAATTATCTTTTCATTGATGATCATAAAATTGGTAAAATATATGAAAGTAAGAAAAAACATATATCATATATTAAGGTATATCAAAATTATTTTGTTTCTTACAGACCTTCAAAACTTATGTACACATCAAGATTCCATCTACATATTAAGTGAGGGTAGCAAAGATATGAAGTCAGTGGCACTTGGTAACAGACAGTTCCTCGCCTATATGATTTTTCAAACTTTGAAATTATATTGGCAAGAAACTGCCAGGTTACCAAGTGCCACTGACTTCATGTCTTTGCTACCTACACATTTATATACATGCTCTATCAATTGATATGAGCACTCTTATACTTATAAAATATAGCAAACTATATATATATATATTCAGCTGTACCTTTTGTTTGATGTTATAATGCGTAAATAAAAGTATTGAGATTCTGGCAATTTTGAGGCATTATTTTAAACTGGGGTCTCAAAGCTGTTAAAGCTGCCTTTAGAATTCAGGACAGTGGAAGTAAAATAAATAATATTGATTCCTATGCACAAAACTATTTAAATGTTTAAAAGGTGGTGACTTATGTTTGAAATAAAGCCCATGAGTGGACAACCATTAGCTATCAATTTGATGCTTTTAAAATATAAGGAAAAATGACACACATTACCAACACTTAAAACTTCAAAAATACCATATGCAGTGCATTACTTAAGCTTAAAATATGCAGTTGATTAAAAAGAAAGATTTTATGTGCACCTTAATACATAAGATATGGAAACAACAATGGTAAGATTCTTTTAAAATATATATTGAAGTTAAAACTACAGGAAAGTTAATTAATTATCAGTGATTATGTATTATTTTTAGCAAATATTTATTGTCAGATTGCGTGAAGTTTATACGTTTATAACAAAAAATGATCTGAGCAAATGCAGTAGGACCAGACCACACACACCACACCACTTCATGTCCCGTACTGAAAGCCAACAGTTACTTCGCTTCAGTTGCAAAACGACTGAAGCAAACAGAAGGGCCAAATGCCATGTCACATCTAATACCTGCTTTCTAAGGTTACCACTCTTCAATGAGAGAACAACTGCAGTGATACGCAGGGCGATCCGGAAGGAGGGCTGGACATACAACTTGCCATTACGAACCCCACTTCGGAGACAACTCTCCAAAAACTGTCATAGAGCACACTAGTTGCACGCTAGCGAACTGCCCTATCTGCGGCACAGGTATGTGCCATGAAGTGAATGTAGTATACAGCACGCAATATAACAAATGCACCAATTCTACATAGGTAGCACTACTAGATCACTACACATTAGATCAAGGAACATTTACAACAAGCATCCACATTGCGCAAACACTTAGTTAAATGCAATCAAGGATAGAAGCATAACAGTCAAAAATCGAGGCCAGACAGAGAAATCTAGGCACCCTTCGAATTAAAGAGGTGCTATTGATAGTTATAATTGTGCCCAGGGATCAATAGCAGAACCGAACTCAGCGCAGAGTTCATAATTACGATAGGACCCACAACAGATCACAACCACGACACATGCATGCAACATCACATCACATGTGCATGGAGATTCATAATGCAATAAACCTACAATGAGAAGACAAATGCAAAACCACCCCACATCCGTAGATCAGCACACACCACACACAACGAATGCACACTAGTCCACCTATCTAACTACCTACCTATGTATCTATCTTGATTTTGTACATATCCATCTACATATATTAGGTAAACCTTTAATTTTATAGTTGTATATCAGACACATTGCGAGATTTTAAAAGTTCATAATAACATGGGCTGTTTTAGACAAATCTACCTGAGATCTTAATAGAACCTTGTTAATAAATAAGATTTACTCTAAATATTAATAAATTTGACTATAAATGAAATACTCTGTGTTAAATGTATGCAATTTCATAACTTAATTCGTTACAAATAGTGTACCCCCATTATAACAAGATAATTAAATAAATGACCTTACATTAAAATAAATTGAATTTCCCTGGCTATTTTCTTAATAATTAATTCATGTGCTCAAGCTATAGATAAAATATATATATATAATAAGGGGGAAAAAAAATCACAGAAGTTACAGTATTAGCCTAACTTTTACTGTAACCTCTTACAGACAAGTTAGCAGAATCTAATAATATAATTTTGATAGAAATTAGTTTTATTCTAACCTTTTCAATCCAAACACACACACATGGAAAACAAATAAAGGCAATACTTATGTATATATATAAATATACATAAACACAATATATATATAATTTTTAAATAAATAAATAATAAAATAAAATTTAGCAGAATCTATAATTATAATTTTTGATAAAAATTAGTTTCATTCTAACCTTTTCTAAATCCAACACACACATAAACGTATATGAGCAAGGCACACACACAAACAAAACACGCACACACCCAACAAACAAAAAGGCTAATATATATATATATATATATATATATATATATATACACACACCACACAAATATATGTAATTTAAAAAAATCAACTGGGATTTAAGAACACGCACACAAATACATAGAGGCAAGACTCCCTACAAACCAACAGGTGAATGTGATGGGCATGGAAATTAACACACACACACACACATAAATAAACAAACAGGCTACTGCTTAATAATAAAACAAAAAGGGTAGGCCAAACCTGGAATGATAATCAGACATTATTGAACATACACACACACACTCAAAATATTAAGAATAAATTACAGGTTAACAAACAACACTATAGTTACCTTATTTTTCTTTACACTTACATTGTGATAGCCTTCAAACCAACCACCAAAACCAAAATATCATTCATCTTTAAATCTTTTAAAATAATCATGATATCAAATCCCAAATACTTTAATTTATCATAGTGTCTTTATAGACATAACTACTTCAATTTAAAGTTTTATTTGTTCTGAGATAACATTCTCTTAGTTTCAAACCAATATTAGAAACTATCTTAAATTCAGTTTACATATTTCTGTACATAATGTGGAAGTATTAGTATCCTTTCTGAAACTGATATCACTACAAGTCATATAGTTTAAAGTTCCTCTTTACCTATTTGGTCAATGTTAAAGTATAACCAACCACTGACCAATTCAAGTTCCTACAGTTTGTAAACCAATCCTCATTCAAGCAATAAGTTCTTCTGTTAAGCTATCCACTAACAAATAAATACAACATTGCCACTGTGTAAAAGTTAGATAATGTTGCATTAATAAAATCTAAAAAGTTTGAACTTTGCACGCCAACTTTTTTTCATAATTACAAATTATAATCTATTTTAATGCTAAGAGTAATATGTCACAAGTCAGACTATATACTAATAGTAGTTAAGTCTGTGGAGTGGCCTATTGTTTGTATCAACCAAATAGCAAGGAGTCTATTCCCTTTTTGAAAGCACTAGACCAGTGAGATTGTTTTTTGCTGAGGTGTAGCACCACACCTACTGTCAGCTCCCAGTGCCTTACAGAACAGATTAGATTACCCAAGCTATGTATATATTCATGTGCTGAGTTAGCGGGGACTGGTATGACCTGGAACTTTTGAGATTCCTTTTTTAAATAGTTGGAAAATACATGGGCCCAAAATGCTATTTACATAAACAATAAGAATAAAATAGTTAAAAACTGACCAACATTCGAATTTAAAAAGTTATTCAAGTAATTATATAAAACATTACATTTGTCACTTTTAAACAAACATATTTTACATGAAAACTACTGCGGTCAGATCTACAAATTTATGAATAAATACTTATAAAAAAAGGTACAGCAAATAACTATTTTGATATTCCAAAGTATTGACAGCATTAACTTGCATATCTGAGAATTATAGTCCTAGCTCTGCTCATAGCGAGTCTTTTCTAGTTAGAGAAAAGATTTAGGCCTGATAATACTGTAACCCGCTTATCTAATGATTATTAAATAGCTTATAAACAGCTATAATACATATAATAACAAAGGCTTTAAATATAGATTTACACTCAAGAAACATTGTTCCACTCTGACCACTATAAATGACTGTAGATTGACAATAATATTTAGTATAAAGAGATTTATGAATCTTCAAATTTAAAACAAAACACTCAATTGAAAGTGATTCTGCATTTTTTAAACTCAGTACTTTATGATCAAATATCTAAATTTATGTAAATATTAAATGATAATCTACAAAGATTATCTTTATTAGGTTTTTTTTTTTTTAAATGGCCTTTTTATTACTTAAGTAATTCAGTTGAACAATTTTGTTGCGTTTTAAAATATGACAGCTGCTTAATAACAAGTCTGAAAAAAATTTTTTCTCATTGAGGAGGCACCACTAAGGGAAGCAACTCTCAATTTTTATATAGCATAAAAATATGAATTAAAATAATATTTTAAAAAATCAGCCATTTTAAGAAAAAAGTAACTCTGATTTAAAATTACATTTTAAATATACAATGAATTTAACAATAAAATTTATTGATAAAAGATCATTCATTAAATAACATTTTGGAGAAAATATTCAAAATCTTTTTTAAAG
This sequence comes from Doryteuthis pealeii, assembly GCA_023376005.1. Lineage (NCBI taxonomy): Eukaryota > Metazoa > Mollusca > Cephalopoda > Myopsida > Loliginidae > Doryteuthis > Doryteuthis pealeii. Next base: position 17,875 of record JALAJA010000584.1, on the reverse strand, counting down.
AATTATAATTTAGAATATGAACAAAATTATATGCTTGCAACTGTAATAAGTTATTCTTCTATAATATCTTGATATGCTAATGATGGATATTTAATAATCATTAATGCAATAATACCCAGCCTCACAAGAATCAAAATGGTAAAATCTAATTTGATGATAAAAGAATGAATATAAATACTCTGTAATATTTGAATGTTAAAAATTATACAAAATTCTAAAATTATCTCAGAACTTACTGGTATTGTTTGTGAACATTATTAAAAGAACATATAATAAGTTTGAAAATAAATTTTGCCATTGAATTGCATTTGACTCTTGACTTTTCTCTGGTATGAGATTTTTTCCCCCCATCATTTAAAATTTGCAACTATTCATACAACCATTGATATTGTATAAAAATACATTTTGAATATCCACTGATAAATTAAATTGTTATCCTTGATTAGTCACTGAATATAATAGCAGATATGATCTTTCTGAAAAAGCTATGTTCACTGCATCAATGATAGATGATACTAAAAAGATATTTGAATAAAGATAAAATATTCTATCTCTTTAAAGTGATACTTAAATATCTGATCAATCATCAACAAGTGACAATGGATACATATAGTCACTCACACCAACATATACTACGTAAAAGCCAAAAGAGTAAACCATTAAATATTCATCTTTCAAATATCTTTCATCGCCATGAAGAATAAAAATTTCATAATTTGCCTTTAAATGGGACATAGGAGGCATTCAATACAAAGGATACAATAATCAATCTACTCAAAAAACTCCAAAAGATTACAAGCATAGGATACAGCTATGCTTAGCATATGCAGATTTTTGTCCTGAGAATTTATTATCTGGATTTGAAGTTGCTGAATGTTTTGGGCAATAATCCATTTCAAAGTACTGAATTCAGTCTGTATGAAGAAATTAAAAATTAATTAAATAGCAAATCTTTCCAATACTGAACAGAATAAACTTTAAAAGATGAAGGATTTTGGCATACCTGCAACCATTTCAACTTTATCTTATTTGATTCACCATGGTACTCTTTCTTACTGGCTGTTTTTATTGTAGACTATTAGTGAAACCATCTGATATGAATAACAAGTGTGTTGTCTGACAGTCTAACAACCAGTGATGATAATCACTGCAAAGCAAACAAGAATAATGCAATGGCATCATAGCTTAACAGTCATTAAAAATTGCTATTGTCCAAGAATCTATTCAATAAATCTTACACAAATGACCAGCCAGTGATCAGGATACTTATGCTGATGAAAGGACTTTTTATTAACACACTGAAAAACACCTTTGTCTATACTTTTACCATAAGCATCTTCAATTGATCTTCCTCCAACTTAATTACTAAGTTCTGTATAATCACAGTTTTTACTTGTGTTACTTCATTCTTTCATTCTACTATTTTTAGTTAACTTATTACTTGTCCGTTAAATTAAACAACAGAAAAACATAATAAAGTATCACAATTTTCATTCTGTACCTCAGAAGCTTTTTTTCATAAATATTATCTTAACTAATTAGGCTGCTAAAGCTGTCATAATTAGACATGGTTCTTATCTCTAATATTTCTGCTTCTGTCTTTTTCTTTCCATTTTATTCCACTCTGCATTTTTTGATTACTTCATAGGAGTAGCATAATAATATGGCTTAGTTGTTCTGAGTATTACTATGTTCTGTATACTTTTGGTATATGCTTTCTCAATGTATGTCTCAAAGAAAATGAATAACACTATTACTATTAGTTGTCTTTCTGACACAATAAAGTTAGGAATAACTTTCTATTCACATCAAGGTAAACTTGTGGACTAGGTAAACCAACAATTGTTTCCCACTTGACTTATCAAGTACTGTTTGTCAAATTTTGACAGACTTACACCCACTCAGATGAATTCTATTAGCTGAGGACTCCAGACTTCCATCCATGACATCTTTTATGTCTTTAAATAATCATAGAATAACATATACCTCCTTTAACTAGAGTAGCTTTACACTGAAAACCGTCTGCTTCAGATTTAGGTGATCACTTATGAGAAAAATAACAGCTCACTATTTTTTCTTCAATTAACCTTAATAATAAGCAGCAAATCATAAATTGTCCTTAGAATAAATGTATATTTGGTAGGGCAATATTCTAGGTTTCATTACTTTTCTTTCTAAGCCCTTGCCAAGTTATCATTTTTTAAACCTAGGTAACTAAACATCCTGCTTACTCTTGACAACCTATCAAACCAAAAACTTTTTTCTACTAAATCATATAAATTTGACCACCTTTTTGTTCCACAGTATATTTTCTATAGATGCATAATCTTGAAACTTTAATTTAAAATTTCTTTCGGGCTGGGTCATCCAAATAATTTCCATAAGAACATCACTACAATGTTTTCTTTTCTAACACATCACTCTTCTATAGATCATTTGAATAACAATTTTTATACTTTAAATACAGAGTAACTCTTGTGAGGAGAATACCTCCAACTGTCTCTTAACATACTTATTCATTTACATATCAACAGAAGCCACAGCAGTCTGGGGATCAGTATAAACTGCACATACAACACTTTAAATTTCCTGAGAGGCCATATTTATTGATTGTTTATAAGCCTTGCTTATTCATCTCTTGGTTGCCTACACAGCATGGGTGTCACACAGTATCAGACTGTCACTCTTAACTGTTAATTCTTTCCTTATTGACATTTACATCTGTAAATCTACATCTATATGCACGCACACTTTTAATAAAAAGAACATATTTGAATACATGAAATAATCAGTTTAAAATAAAGTAATAAAAATAGAAGTAATGTATAAATTTACCTGTTCAGTTGTTGCACATAACAAAAATTAAATAATAGCAACTAGGTTAAATGCAAAAAACACTATAATGTAACTTGTATCACATGTTTTACAAATAGAAAATCCTATATAGAAACATTTTTTCTATAAACTATAGAAATTAACACCAAGAAACACATAAAAGTGAATATGCAAGTTAACAGTTTATAATATTGCTACATTAAAGTTTAGTTGAAAATCTACTCTAAAATAAAGATTAAAATAATGGATAATTTTTTAAATAAAACTCTCAAAAGTAAATAGTGTGATCAAAATAGCAAAAGACAAAAATAAGGAAATAGATATTTTTTTTAAAGTGTGAAAATGATGAGAGAGAGAAGAAGGGGAAAATAGAGATGTAGTCTCAAGAAAAAAAGTGAGTTTTAATAAAACTGCTGCCGTTGTTGATTTTTTTTTTTTTTTTTAAGAAAAGATAATTTTCTAAAAATCTTAGAATTGTTTATATTCCCAAACAATTTGATCTAAACTACACTGAAGCTAAGAAGGTAATCATCTCACTTGAGAAATTTTTAAAATGATTTTTCCCTATTATAGAAATATAATTTAATTTCTCTGTACACATTCTTAATTAATCAACTTTTTCTCTTTTTAAAGACACTCACATGTAGAAAGAAACCAGAAACGTGTTTAGTATGTTACAGAGTTAGGAATAATTGGAAAATTTGTTCCACCTTATTCATAAAAAGAGTAGGAAAAATTCGATCACTTGCCTGCTCACCAAGTGAGAGTTAGGTAAAGGAACAAACGAAAGAAGAAATAGAAGAAGTCATATTAATATGATGATCCCAATTTCACCAAAAAAATAAAAATTAAAAAAATTAAAAAAAATAAAAACAAATGCTCTATAACAAAACAAATTTATTATCAGAAAGGAAATGGAGAAGATGTTCAACTGGAAAGAAACATTCCTTATATGTAAGTGTATGTAAATGAGAATGTCCTTGCAAAGAAAAAGTCTTTGTAAAAGAAAAATCTTGTGTGAACAAATGATGTATTTTACTGGTGATATTATGAAGTTACATACTTGGTGAGAAACTTGCTTTGTTTGTTCTGCTGTGTGGCCTGTCCACAAGTGAAAGTGTCTTTCAGTGTTATGTGTGTGGCAGTGAACTGTAGTTGATCAGTCAGCTACATTGAAATGTTGGTAGACACTAGGTATCTGCTCATTAAGCTGACTACCAACTGCTGTGACTTCTGTTGTCTACAGTATATTTTTGGTTTCTGCCATAATCTACTGTGGAAGATTTTGTTAGCCATTTTTATAGTAATCCACTAGGCTCAGGCCAGTGAAAATGCCAGAGTTTTGGTCTTTTATTGCCATTGATTAGAAGATTTTTTTTACAATCACATGGTTTGTTTACAACTACATCTGGATGGGTTTTATTTTCACTCCAAAATTGATGCCTCTATGTGTGTAAATTTTGTTTTACTTTTTAGACTTAATGCAAGATGCATTTTCATTCATTTATTTATTTATTCTAAAGAGTAGACAAGTACTTTTCTAGGGTAAAGTATACTAAACTAGATAAACTTAATCTATTCCCTGTCTGATTAGTCATCTTGATTTTCAATCTATTTTTCTGTATCACTTACACTCAAATACACATAGAAAGCAACATATTCTTTTTTGTGGTATTAAAAGAAAGACTATATAATTCAAGTAATGAAGATGAAATCAATTTCAAGGATCACATGCTAGCTTTACTATGCATAAACCTTTAGTGGTAAGTTCATAGTAAATAATCTATGACAGCAACAGCAAAAAGAAAAATAGAATTTAGAAGTTTTTTCATGAAAGTTTAGATAACATTTTTAATGGACATTTTTTTTTTTTAAATCTTGCAAGCAATAAGAAGTAGCAAATGCATTTTTAATACAATTAAATAATATCAATTCATCAGATATATTTATGGCAGAAATTGTTTCTAACAGTTGTGGTTAGAGCTTAATTTTATTATTCATTATTTTATCATTATTCTCAAAAGAGATCAAACAAAAGACTGGAAAGCATTCCAGTATTATATAAGTGAAATAATCATAGACATTCTATTCTTCTTTTCCTTCTCAGCAGGTTAGAAGGCAAATAGCTTACTCTGCCCCACCCAGACTTTATGTCACTATGGCAACTGTAAGAAACCTTGATGCCTATTGTCCCACTTGGGACTAGAGAAACTAAACCCCCAAGTCCATGACTCAGAGGTATTACATAGAAAAGTTTTAATTTAAAGTAAAAATAAAGATATTCAGGTACTGAATAATTGCATATCCAAACTTAAATCAGTCATAACTTGCCTTGAAATTTCTTAATTTAACTGAATTCATTATTTAAATTTGAAAAGCATTCTTCTGAAGGAAAATCTTTTCCAAAATTATTCATCAAATATTGAAGTGAAAATATGTATAAATTTTGAGAATCTATCAAGTGTAATATGAAGTAGATAAGTAGGAATTTTCAAAAATATTAGCCATTAATGATTTGAAGATTTTTTTTGATTTTTTTTACAATCATAAGTTAAGATTTTCCAAGTATTGTGAAAGTACAAGAAATTCACAAGTTACAATAAATGTTAAAATGTTTACCAGTTTGTAATTTTAACATAATAGAGAGAAATAAAAATAACTGTAAAAAATAATGGTAAATTTACAAAACAGTTTTGTACTTCATTTTGTCAAGGTACACAAAATAGGGATTTTTATTTAAATATGAAAGTGATTTTATATGAGAATGAAAGGTAAAGATTGTAGCTTTAAAATTAATCCTCTCTATAAATCCTCATATACCTTAATATATGAAATATGTATTTATTCAAACCAATTATTTTTTAAACAGTAGTAATTTTGAATTCAAATTAATAGTTACAGTATATTACATCTATGAGAACATCAAATCAATAAAAACTACAAAATTTTCTTCAGACCTATTTTTTTGCAGGTTAATTTTATATGAAATCTTAATTCTTATTAATGAAGATGTATTCATAAAATAAAAATATTGAAAAAAAAAGAAACACATAGAATCCTAATTCATAAGAAGAAGACTATACTAATTGTACTAATTGCCACATGGAACAAAAAGAAAGGAAAGTGGGTATTTGAATACACAGACACTAATTTCTGAGGTTTGCTCAGACTGTGTTCACAGCTGATTATCAGCAGAGAACCAGGATGTTAGAGTAGTCATTTTTGTAGGGAATGGGAGGGAGATATTAAAATAAGGGGGAGGAGATGAAACAGGTTGAGAGGTAAAGAATAAAATTGACAGAGATGAAAATAGAGAAAAAAAAAAGAAGAAGTGAAAGATTGTTATTATCATTATTATTATTAGTTTTTTCACACCAGCATTAGCTAATGGTCTTTCACTGGAATCTGAGTGACAACAAGTCTCCTCAGGTCTCCAGGACTCTTCTGAGTATATCTAGCCGATTGCAGCAATGCAGTTGTCTAGATGGTTTCAATTCTTCCTCTGATTTTTCATTTCCTCAAGTCATCATCATCATCATTATTATTATTATCATTATTAAATTAAATCATTTTCTAATATTAATATTAAATTTTTGAAACATATATAATATTCATATTAATTTAATAATTATTTTATGCTATCCACCAATAAATCATCTGATACTGGCTACGGCTTTATCTAAAATTAACATGACACTGAAACTAATTTAATAAAGCATTTCTTTCAAAATCTTAATTCCATCAGAAATTACAATGATGAAGAGAAAGCAATTGTTCACCAAAAACCTGCAAGATTTTGACAAGCACAGAGACTAACTTATGCAGCATCAAAAACAATCTGTTTATCAATCTGATGCTGTAAGCATAGAGAAATGCGCCAATTACTCACATAAACAATGAGAACTAATTTTGGAAAAGAATGCACTACAGCACAGGCTGTATATTTGATTTCTTTTAAAATTGTTCTCAAACAACATATCAATTTTTAGTATGCTTTAAGTATCTGTGATTGTAAAATCACTCTAAAATAGTAAAAGTAGAGTTGGCAGAGTGGCCTACTGTTGGTATCAGCTGGACAGTGAGGGTGTCTATCCATTTTTCACTAGCGCTAGACCAGAGAGATTGTTGTGTCTGATGTGAAGCACCACACCTACCATCAGATCCAAACTGTGTTACTCATGTGCTGAGATGGCAAAAATGTGTGAATTGAATTTTTTTTTCTCACTATAATTGCATTTTATCTCTGAAAAAAAAAAAAAAATTCAACACTTCGCACACCATTTTAACAAAAAATACCTAGCAAATTTACCAATTTTTTTTTCCTTAAAAGCTGACTTGTAAATTAGCTTAAATCTTAATGATAGATTTTTAATAGATAATTGCACTCAATATATGCTGTCACTTTTTTTCACCCAATAATTAATCCACTAATGTCAATGTGTAAATGCTCTTAAATGAATGTTGATTTGAATGCTATTAATTTTTCTATCATCTCAAGCATAAATTGAATAAAATAATCATTTTTGTCTTCCTCTATAAAAATTGATAGTCAATTAAATATACATTAACAATGAATTAACAATACTTTCTATTTAAATTGACTTGTAATATAAGACTTGTTTTATATGCACAAAGCTGGTTAAGCCTGATGATTAAAAAAAAAAATGTAGGAAATAATTAAAAAACGCATATAAAAAATGATAGCAAAAACTATGAATAATTTTTAAGACCGATAGATATTAAGAGCAAAAGTAAATATTGCTTACTAGATAAACTAAAGATATTTTAAAAAGTGTGAACTTGTTTTACAAATTACAATGACTCAACAGTGAATAGTAAATGTATTTTATAAATTAATCTTTCACACCTAAGAGAATAAACAATAGACATCAAAGAAGGCAATATTAATCTAGAAGTTTAAGTTAAAGCCTATTTCAGACAGCTTATTCCATTTAGAGCAGGAAATAAGAATTATGTAAAGTACTTGAAGATCAATTTCTTTCATGTATAGATCCTCAAAAGTAATATTGTTATTTAACATGTTCCATATGATACATAAAGGGAATGACAGATAAGTGTTTGCAATGGACTATATTGAAAGCTTTCTTTTTGTGCAGAAAATTACAAAGCTGTCATGAAACTTCAACAAAAATTAGGTTTAAAGGTAGTTTCAACATTCTTATTCCTTTTAATTACTGAAAATTGAAAATTTCTGCACAAGTTTTATTGTAATGATCAGTAAACATTGGCAATACTACACAGAAAGTTAACAGTCACACTAAAATAATGATATACAAGGTAGAACACCTGGAAGCAACAATAAGCATTGTGAAGTCAATCAAAAAAAAAAAATTGCAAGTTCAAATGAAAATGATTTATGAAAATATATAATGGAAAATATAATCAGAAAATAAAGATTTTTAGAGAATGCTTTTATAAATATTACACCTAATATATAATTTCAAAAGAAAACATGAATTTCTAACAGTATAATTTCTAACTGAATATTCAATACAGATATTATCATAAAGATAAGCTCTAATTATCATAATATAAGATTTAATATATGTCCGTAGCTAAATGTATTAAAAAATAATACTCATATTTTTCATTTAATATTAACACAGCTGTAAATAGAAATTACAGAAACAAAGCAATATTTTAAACATGCTTGCTATGAAATAAATAAATATCAAAATATTAAACTTTTTTTAAATCATAAAACGAAATAAATCAGCTTGTTTCTGATATGATAAATAAATACATCATATTTTACATAACAGAAATTGAAATCACTATGTCAGAATATATACCCAAATAATGCATTCTTCCAATAAGAATCAGCACAGTTGAATCAACAACTCTTCTCATAACTTTCTACACATTCTTACATTCCACCATGGTAATATTTATAATAATTCTATTTCTTGTAACTTTTTTGCAATCATATAAAACATTGAGTTTAGAGGTAACAGAAAAGTAACTGGAATAAACTTGTTAAACACCAAGAGAACTATTTTGAAGAAATTAAAGTTTCATTAATTGTTAATTGCTGTCTTGGTAAATACAGCTCCCATCTGTATATTTTCTAACTCAGTCCGTGTATGTCAAATATTTTCGCCTTCAAAGTTTACAAAATTAACTTTAAGACAAGACAGGTCTTGAATTTGTCCTCAAAAGCAACTTTATAGTTTTATTTGGAATTAATACTGCTGTCATTAAACTCAAACTGAACATATAATATATATATATATATATTATATATATTATATATATATATATACATACATACATACATTATATTCATTTTTCTGATTTTCCTGACAAAAATATCCAAATATATATCCAATATATTCTCTAGAAATTTCAATTAATGAAAGTTAAAATAAAATTAATGGAAGTAAAAAAGAAATCATAAAATAAAATTATAGCCTTACCTTCAGAGTGTTGTTTTTCTTTGAAGCCCAGAGCAAAAATCAGTAATCAATTGTACAGGTACATCCACAACATCTCAAAGATTTTTCAGAAGAATCCAATTATTACAATCATTGAAAGATTTATTTCAAAACTCATCTTCATTAAGATGCAAAAAGGCTTCTTTTTTTTTTTAAATGTGGATGTGTTGTTCCAATCAAAGCTCAAGTTGTTATTTCTTAACATTTTATCTTTAAAAGATGTTAAAACTTTAAGAACCTTACTATTTTATTCAGTGTAAATTTAAGGCACAAAAAATATTCTTGTTCCTAAAACAAAGCACACAGTAAAGAAGAATAAAATACTCTAAGCTTTTGGTTCACTGACTAATGAAAATCAACTTGTCTATGTAATTACTCATTTACAGATATCACTAATTTTACAAATATGAAACAAAAATACAAGAAAAATAACTTTTTTTTTAACCTAACTGGAATTTCCTTTCAAGAGGATCTTGAGCTAAGGATTACTTCCTATTCAAAAAATTATATTGGTCTAGCATTATTTATTATATTGCAATATATCAATCGACAATATAAACAACACAATTTTGTAATTTGTAAAAGATATAAAATTCCAAATACTTAGTTTTATAAAGAAAAACAGCACCATTTTATGAACATTTTCTTAATCAGTATATCTATGCACCTGTTGAAACATGTGGTAGTATGCTACAAATGTGTTGAATAAAATCAAAGAGGTGATTCACTTAAGAAAAACTGAGTTTTATAATTATTTTTTCAATAGATATAAACCTGGCCATACATTTTGATTAGAAAATTTCTGATTTCTGCTATTTCTTTGAGATTAATTATTCAGTAACAAAAATATCTCACATAAGCTGTATAAAGAATCTCTTTTCAGTGATGAAGAGATCATATGATATTTCTGGCATATTATACTTGGCAAATAGGTAAAGTTTGCTATGACAGATCACATTCCTCAAGGGGTTGCTGGTTTCTATCATTAGGACCTTTTTTAAATTAAAAAATGGCAACCTATTTGGTAGAGATCAGAGATAATTTTTAGTAATTGAGCAGAGGCCAATGTTATCAATCACTACAATTATCATTTCAATAGAAGTCAACTAAACATTTTTGAGTCATTTCTCTTTCAGCCATAATCCAAAAAATAATCTATGATCCAATTTCTTAGAATATTTTACCAACAAGATTCTACTTCCATTTTGCAGATAGTTTGCCAATAAAACATAGCCAAATTTATCCACTTGACTTTCCAAAAGAAACCATGTCTGTTGAAGTCTAATTGAGTAACTCTGTTTGCTTCCTAATAGCAATCTTGAAATAATTAATTTAATATTTTGTATATTTTCTAATGAGCTTGTCAGATGATCCATTGTTGGTGTAAACCCATCAAGTGATTTCTGAAATAAAAAAAAGAAATTTCTTTTAGATTTTCTCTCAACAAATAGCACATTAAGAGTAAATTTTAATATTTGGAAAACAGTGCAGACATTAACAATTTCAGTTAAAAATGTAATATGAATTTATTATTAATTAAAACAACATATACCTTAAAATTTACAGACATTGAGCTATCGAAAGACTAAGAACTTCAGTATCATAATAGCAGAGAAGTATTAGCACCAATCTCAGTAAGTTATTAGATTTGTAAAAAAAATCACATTTAAGGAAAATGATTCCTTCTTGCAAGTGTTCTTGGTAAAACCCACACCACCATTTAGTATGAATATTTACTAAGTGAACAAAAAAATGAATGAAGCTACAATTTCACTAACAAAACAAATAGAATAAATTACTAATCACTGGTGACTGATGATTTGCAATTAAGAATATATTAACTATTCTAATTTTTTTGTGTTTTTTTTTTAAATTATCCTTAATTCTCTAATTTAAAAATAAAAAATAAATCTGTATTTGTAATTTCAGAAATTATTTTGTAGTTTGTAAATTCATAGAATAAACTTTAAATTATAAACAAAACATCACTAAACAATATAATAGTATGCGTTTTTGTATTTCAGCTGTTTTTGGTTAATTTATCTTTCCAGTCAGATTTAAATTACCGAACACGTCTCTGTGAAAATAGATATTCTATTGTCACATTTATAAAACATATTATTACTAAGTTTATTTTACACCCACATTTATTTTGGCAATACCCATTCTTATTGGATTATCAGTTAAAGAATGATCTACCTGGCATGAATGAAATCATCAATACAAGGTAAATGGTTGGTCATTGAAAAGTGTGAAACTTCAAGCCTGAACAATATTAGTAAATACACAATCATTTACAATATCATGAAATAATCTTTAGAAGATTGCAGTCTGAACATTCAACATTATAAATATGTCTGAATATACGTTCTACACAGATATGCAAAATTCAAATTGTAAAAATGAAGTGTCTAACGAAATGTAAACACGTTTGTTGAAGTTCATTTTAAGATTCAAAACCTACAAATAAAACCAGTTCATTTTTAATTAATTATATGCATTCTTAACCTTGTATACATAGACAAAAATGTTCCTATCACTTTAACCCAAACATAAGAGCTTGAGGATTACACTGGCATTTTATATTTATGCCATTTAAGTTCATTTTGATATTTTAAACCAACACTATAATTTTATAAATGCTATGTAAATTAGTCTCACATAATCCACAGGTCATAGAGGAAAATAAAGGCTACTTTTTCAAATCTTTTCTAAAATTTGGGAAATAATTTACTACAAAATCTACAATGCATCTTTTAAAAAAAAAAAGTAAATAAAAACAATGATCTTGAGACAGTCAAAGCATTTAAGATGAACATATCTCCTTTCCAAAATTTATTCTCAAAATACAAACTAAATCTTTCTAAATAGTAATTTAAAAAATGATTATATGCTAAGATACTTAAAACATACAGCTTACTTTTTCAAAATTGGAAGTATTATCTATAGGTACCACCAGACCGTTTATGCCATCTTGAATAAAACGGAAATAGATATTTCCGAACTTTGTTTATCAAAAATCTCGTAAAAAAAAAAAGATCGTACAGGGTTGTTACAAAAAAAAATAGTTAATTCAAAGATCAAATTATCCGATTGGGAAAATTACATCGTTATCTTAAAAAATAAACAAACCTGCCCGTATTACATGCGAAAGGGTAATTTTCAGACCGTAATATAGACAGAAAAGTTACTAATTATTTCCCTTCTACAATTAACCAGTAAAAGTATGGATAACACTAATTTAACTTTTTGTCTTGTGCATATTCAATAACCGATTTTATTTGTTTTCAACGATTTTTAAGATATTCTTTTTTTTTTTTATCTTGAAATATTATCTAGAATTTTTTTTTGTGCATTCGAAGAAGAAATATTTTAAAAAGTCCTGATGATTTTAAAAAAATTCAGCTTAGGAAAATAATGAAAATTATGAACGAAAAACAATGTTTTTACTATTAACATGAATAAAAACTTGAAAAAATTTAATAGTAAAATATCACCGTGAAATTGACGTTAAAAAATGTCTTCGGTTTTGGTATTACTTTTAAAATCGAAAATGAAATGAAAATTTGAATATTTTTTCTAAGAGAAAAACTGATAAAATAATCCTGTAAACTTACTTTGTATTCTAATAGCGAAAAAAATTATCTTTTTAACTTTTTTGAACAAAGAAAAACAAACTTCGGTTGTTATTCAGAAGCGTCTCGTCTCTTTGTAAAACAATATGACGGTTTATGCCCTTCCATATATTCTAGAACCAAAAATTACTATTCAACAATAAAAATTACAAATTCTTTTAAAAATATTAATCGAGCACGGATCGGACCAACTTTTAGTTCACCTGAATTCTAAAATTCATGTTTTTAATATCAGTGAAAATTTGATTTTTTTCCACAGGAAAAAAAAAATATTTTAATTTATTTCACGCAGAAAATAAAATATTTAATCACACAAAAGATTGAAAATCTCGTAAAAATTAATTTCTTAAAAAAAATTTTTTTTGACAATTTAATTAGAATATAGTACATACCAATTACATAAGAAAAAAAAGTTTTTCAATATTAATATATGACATTTTTTTTTGCACTTTTTATTTCCGATTTCATTATTTTTTTTACTAAAAAAACTATAATTCGGTAAGTTATACAATTTCATTGATATAGTTATTCAGCCTCTTATCTTTATAGAAAAAAAGTACCAATTTTTTTTTCCACATCATTTTTTTTTTATCTTAAAATAAAATAGGGGGGGTGATAGACATCGTAAAAAAAATATTTCCCCTAATATATTTTAGAAAAAAACTATTTCAGATGTATTTACATCCAATGGTAAACATTTATGGAAATTTTCGTGAAAATCGGACCATTAATTGATTTTTCATAGAATTTTTAAAAATCCTCTTATCGTAACTTGTTTTTAGCTACGTTAAATTTCAGTTGATTTAACAGTGCAAAAATGAAAACATTTTTCAATCATCATTAATTGTATTTTTAAAATAAAATTTCAAAAAATTTTTTATTCGAATGGGCAAACTTTTCTTAATATTAATTTTTCTGCAAGTTTCTTGTGTTAAATGTAAAACACATCAAATTTTGGTACCTTATTCCATATTATAATAGATTAATAAGTCCATAAATGGTCACAATTTTAGAAACTTTTTTGATTTTTACAAATATTATATTTGCGATTTTGCTTTAACCACCACATATTTCAAAATTTTCACAAATTTTATTTTTTACGATTTATCACACAAAATTCAGAATATGAAAAACATAAATTTATATATTATATTTCCAAACATAGCTATTAATAAACAAAGACACTTAATTTTAACTCATCTTCTAACACTTCAGAAAATGAATTTATATTTATATATATTAAGTCATACAAGCAGAGACTGAAACTATGCAGATGTCAGATATCACATAACTTAAAGTGATATTCCCAAAATGAAGTTTGTATGGATAGTCTGTAGGCAAGAGACTCAACTTAAAACAGGTGTCAAGTATCAAGAGACCGGCATTGTACAGTTTTGCTATTGTCCTTTTAAGTTGCCTACTACTTGTTGGTGAGTAGTTATAGAACCGAATCCTGGATAGCTTTCTGTGGGCAGTAAGCTTTGATTCAGGTGTTGTGTTTCTTGGCATGGCAGGGTCCTAGCAAACAGAAACATACCACACAGATAACCTTTCAGGTGATAATGTGGTGGAGGGAAAACAAAAAGTGGGAGGAGAAAAGTGAACAATATATAAGTCACTCAGCCTTAGCAGGATTCGCATTGCTATATCCTGAAATATCAATTCTGAGATGGTCACACATACACACACAAACTATTCACATAAATTTTAACTTAGAATCTTGGGTAAATATTTGATATGCTCCTATGAACACGAACTTCATTGGAGAAAATCTTCATATAAAAATGAACCAAGTTAGCAAATGATTTCAAAAGTTTTCCTTTTATCAACCAAACTAAATATAGGGGGAAATCCCTTGAGAAAAAAGGCACTCATAATAGTAGAAAAACATATTCAAGTATAAATGACCAATTAAAAAGCATACAAATAGTCATAATGCAATTCTGTAGTATTCAAATGTTTGCAAAGTTTCTTATTCATAAGAAAAAACATTTTTCTTGATATAATGTGAGACAACTAAATATTTACTCTGAAAGCATGGTGTACACTTATGCACATTCATGTTTTGTTTTTAATTTTTTTAGCATTATTATTACAAATCAATGTTCTAATTACTGTAAAAATACAATGCATAAAAATCAACAACTAAATCAAAATAATTGAACATTTGAATGATATGCATCATGTATGCTTAAAAAAAAATGAAAAGGTTTTACTTAGAAAATATCAAGTATTAAAATTATGAACTTTAACTTTTAAATCAATATAACATAAAATTCATTATCTTATTTTTCAAGATAACGTTATCTCATTGTAAAGTAAAGTTGGTATGGATATCATATATAATAATTACTTAATAATAAATTCTTAACAAAACACAATTTGTCAACATATCAAATGAACTTATTATTTTAACTAAATTTTCAACTCTCTAAATTTTCCTTTAAAAGAAATATGTTTTAATTCAATATTCTAAAATCTTAAAATAATTTCTAGTTATAGAATTATGGAAGATAATTAGAAAATACAAGCCTGCATTTTAGAGAGTTCCCTAAATCTAGGCAGTGTAGCAAAAAGGTACATTTTTTATTTAAGAATTTCTAAACAAAGTAGTTTTAAGTAGTTTCCATATAAATGAATGTTGTTTTTTTTTCATTTAGAGGGAAATGAATGTTTCTGTGTCAGGTCACTCAATGTGCTACTGGTACAATGTAACCCCGTAGTACCTGTTTCATGGTCTAATCATTGGCGACTAAACTGGTAACCCTACAGATTTTGCCTGGTGAGGCAGGTGGCTAGACAACCTGCAGAATGAAAAACAAGACCTGTAAAAGGATGGAGAAAGGTCTATGATCAAGGGCAATCTAGCACATTATTTCTAAAGTCCAATTCCTCTTTACTGCGGCAGGGCCGTATAAATTTGGTAGTGTTAGGGCCATGCCGTCGGGAAACTTAAGTTTCTGATAAGATCACTCAAGGCAGACAGGTCTGGCACCCAGTGGTAGTAGGGCCACAATCCAGATAAAGGGCTCTGGCAAAAATCCAAAAGGGCGTCTATCATCATCAGGAACCAACAGCTTTTGGCATACTTGTCACTGCGTCTATGGAAAATCTGCAACAAACAAGGGCATTTCCTTCCCCTGACTGGGATATGCATGCAAGATTTTGGACTGATAGTGAATTTCATATTCCCTTGTTATTCACAAGTGAATTCATTGGTTGGAGCCTGCTCATCGACTCAGAAACAGAGAAGAAAAATGAATTTTTTTTTTTAAACAAGCAGAAGCATTACCTTCCAGTTAACCATGTTTGTGCCAGCAGAGCAGAAAGAACCATGGTTATGTTTTAACTATGTTTAAATAATTTCACTTTATCAAACTTTGCAGAAGCCCTTGCAAATACATGCTGAAAAGCATTACAAGTATATATATATATATATATATATATATAATAATATATAATATATATATATAGTCTTGTAAAACATTGTCGAGATGCATAACGGCGGACAATTGGTAATGTTTCGCCAGCATCATTACAGATTTTGGGTTTCGCAACGATTCCCTGTTCCACTGGTAAATCTGTCGTGATGTAAGTCCGCCTCCTTTCCAGATTCGCTCTGTGTAGTTTTACGAATAGATCTTTGATTTATTAGAATATTGGCCAAGGGATTCGCAGCAGTCATGCTGAGACTTGCTCAGTACTTAAATCTAATAAGAGACTTGGAATATCCATAAATAAAAGTTAGTTCATTGAATATGTTCTTTATTTCTTAACCATAGACCACAGCTTGTCTCTGCTGAGATCCATGCTGTGGAAATTAGTGAGGACATTTTTGCTTTGAACCTCCTTGGCGATCAATCTCATTTTACGGAAAAACGATTTCGTCATGTTGCAAATCAGCAAGGGACAACACGCAGCCTTTCAAACCTTCAGAGGTGATTTTTGTGCCTTGTGTTCTGGTTACTAAGGTTTTACTAACCTGCCTGATATTAAACATGCTAGGAGCCTTGATGTCATACCAGTCTTTCTTGGTGAAAGGGTCAATAGCCTTCTTTTTTTTTTGTCCCTTTTTGCCACCTTTTTCAAGCGCTTATTTTTACCAACCGCCATGGCGAATGTTCAGATGTGAGAAAGGCTGGAGAAGGTAGAGCTACGTGGTACATAAAATCTCGGCTAGAATCTCGTTTTTTGTTCTCATTGGGATAAAATATATTATATATATATATATATATATATATATTATATATTATGTAGAATAAACAAAAGGCATCTGTTTATAATTTTTATTTTTGATCTTTTCTAATTGTCTGCCACATTTTTAATGTTTGGGTGGAATTGGTGGATAAGTCCACCAGAGTTCAGTTCCCGGTACTTTCGGCACTTCGAAGTGCCATCATCAGGGGTGATGTATTCCAGTTTTTTTTTTTAATTATATTAATGTGGAGGCTGGAAGGAGAAGAATTGGTGAGAAAGGTGTTATAGCATTTTAGAATGTGTGTACTGTATTTGGAAAATTAATTTTCTTTAAGGATGTTTGTAATTGTTTTTATGTATAAAGCTTCTGTTATTTGGAGTTTTGTTTATTTTTCTTTGTGCAGAATGTGTATTTCGGAAATAGAGTGGGGGCATGATGTAATTTTAGGTGTTGTGATAGAGCTATTGTCTGTTAAATGGAGGGTTAGACGCCTTGAAATGTGGTTGAGGTGAATCCATGTATGTATATTCTTTTCTGGAGACTGATTGCAAATTTAATATAAATCAAATATAATTCTAAAATATTTTGTTGTATTCTTCATAAGATTTACATGTAGAAAGACAAATGTAATTTTATTGCTACTTTTATTTTTCTATTTTGAGCTATAGTCAAAGATTGTGGGCCCCCATTTTCTTTTTAAATTTTTAAAATTCCGTTTCCACTTTTATCAATTCCATTTTTTTCCCGTTTCT
>JALAJA010000583.1:35000-40531 GCA_023376005.1 Doryteuthis pealeii | reverse complement strand
ACATGCACGTGCGCAGAAAGTGCGTGAGGACTATGATTTTATCATCGTATCCAGACACAAGAAACCGAACGTTTTGTAATGATTGTCCAATAAATAAATAAAAATAGCTAACCCTTTTTATTTATTAATTTATTTCTCTATCAACGCTCTATCACAGATATTGAGCACTCCTTTTAATAACACTGTAAGTTTGATTACTACCGCTTTTTCAAGTATAATAGTACCAACCACACACACACACACACATTTAACACACACATCACACACACACACACATATATATATATAATATATATAATATATATATATATATAATATATATATATATATACACCAAACTTATTAGTAAACCCTTGCGTAAGAAAAAACCGCAAATAGTTTGATTGTAAAAATATACTACCAAATATTACCTGGGGAGAAAAATTTTTGAAAAAAAAAAAGATAGTCGTACCAACCGAAAATAAGCGGTTGATATTATAATACTTGGCCAAAACAAAAAAACAAAAAACAATTTATATTATTATATATATATATATATATATATATATATAATATATATATATATATATATATATATGAAAATATATATTCATATATAAAACCGCTAGGATATACAAAAGCTAATAAGTAAAGTGTGCTCAATACCTAAGTAGAGCAAATAATAAAGATAAACCCTAATGAGACAGATATACCTACTAAAAGTTTCGCTTAGTGTACTTCAGGTCTAAGATTTGACTTCAGACTCAGATCTTATCCTGAGAGCACTAAGCGAAACTTTTTGTAGGTATATCTGTCTCATTAGGTATATCTTTATATATATATATATATATATATATATATATATTAAGAAATAAATGATAATTCCATGGATTCTAACCGTGTGCTATGATGGTCCGACAGGCGACGTTCATTTAATGCTTTCAGAAAATGTCCTTCTCGAAATATTAGTAATTGTGGTTGGGAGATGCAAGTAATTCACTGTCCGAAGTTTTCACTTATTTCTATCTCTATTTGTAGCTTTGATGTTGCAGTTTTAGAACGCACTGATTGATTCAATCGCTATTTGATTTGCTTTCCTCAAATTCTATATTTTGCTCGACTCACAAAAAAAAAAAAAAAAAAAAAAAACATATATATATATATATATATATTATATATATATATAGGAGAATGTAAACAATTTCGATAAACGCAGCCTAATGTCATTTATGATATGAAGCGAGGCCGTAGGCGGGAGCCAAGAAGAGATAATGAATTTTATTACTGAGATAAATTCGCAGCATCTATAAACGCCGATTTTCTTTTTTTTCACACTCGGTGTAAGCTGAAAAATCAATCTCATTTATTTTCTTTGCGTTGGTTTTTTTTTTTAAGTTTTTTTAGGGAAGATGTCACATAAGACGTGATAGACAAGACTTAACGATTTGTTTCTTCACCGTTTCCATAGATTTTGCGTCATTTTTGTCGCTGTTGAGTAATGCTGTTCTTTCGGTAAAAAATAATTTCTTTCGGCAATTTTTCTTACATAATTCTCAGGTATATTTGCTTGTACGATTGCTGTCTGGTCAGATCCGACCTTAACCTAAAGTCATGATCTATTACGGCATTTATAATAGTTAACTTAGCCAGAAAGAAAAGAAGAAAATATTGAATAAATAATTTACTCGGATGAGTCAAATATTTTGGTAACGTGAAGCATTGTGTGTGTGTGTGTGTGTTGTGTGTGAGTGTGTGTGTGTGTGTGTGTGTGTGTGTGTGTTCATGTGTGCGCGCACGTATGTGTGTGTGTGTGTGTGAGAGAGAGAGAGAGTACATGTGTGCACGCGTGTATGTGTGTGTGTGAGAGAGTGTGCGTGTTCGTGTGTGTGTGTGTGTGTGTGTGTGTGTGTGTGTGTGTGTACCAACCCTGCCGAACGAGCGGGATGCGACTAAAGGTTGTTTTTTTTTTTAATGAAATAATTTACTCGGATGAGTCAATATTTTGGTAACGTGAAGCATTGTGTGAGTGTGTGTGTGTGTGTGTGTGTGTGTGTGTGTGTGTGTTGTGTGTGTGTGTGTGTTCATGGTGCGCGTGTTCATGTGTGCGCGCGTATTGTGTGTGTGTGTGTGTGTGCGTGTGTATGTCTGTTGTGTGTGTGTGTGTGTGTGTACCAACCCTGCCGAACGAGCAGGATGTGACCAAAGGTCATTTTTTTTTTTTAGATTAAATATTTAATTGAGTTTTTCCTTTTCCGAAATTGGTTACTAAACCAAGCTTAAAGAGCCAGTATGTCTTTTCGGCAATTTTCTTAATTCTTGTCATAGCAACGACAACACGACATAAAAGCAAAATATAAATAAAATAAAAAATAAACAAATAAACGAACAAAATAAATAAAATCCACCTCACAACTACACATGGTCCTACGCCATCACCACTGCCCACCCTCAGAGGACTCATATCTCGATCCCCACATACCACTAGACCCAACGTCTACTATGCATCATCATAGAAGACCCCCACTACCACTCTTCCCACATCCACTACGTGACGCAACACACACCATTTCCATCGCAACAACTACAGCTAACCCCTACTATCTTTCCAAATATTCCCCCCATATCCAAGCAGTATGTGAAATGCAAACAGACCTCGGCCAGGATTTGAAATCGGATCACCGAGTCCATTTCCCCTAGTGATAACCATTACACTCTGCGCCCTTTTAGAATTAGGAAATTTCAGATGATTTTGCTGTTGTTCGGAAAGAACGAATTTCACTAGACTGAGAGATGCCGAACTCGCCTGATACTCTATGATTGTTAAGGCTCGAACACAACCAGGAATGTCCAATTTTAGGCCTTTCCGACTTTGCCTGATTGCCAAAGTTCTCCCTCCTCCCACACACGACCACAAGAAATTCGTCAGTAAGAGAATTGAATTCTTCAATACAAGAACTCAGCTCCTATCCCCGAAGAAGATCTGAAAGCCATAAATGTTATAGCGTCGACATTATCACCGGTGATAAACTTCCATCCATTGTAACATTCCGTGTTTGTTTATATTTCTCCTCATAATTCTCAGGTATATTTGCCTGTACGATTGTGGTCTGGTCAGATACCTACCCTAACCAATAGTCACAATCTATTGCCCCATATGAAATATGTTAACTTAGAGAGAACAAGGAAAAAATGTTGAATACAGAATTTACTCGGTCAGTCAACTGTGTTATTATTTGTTTGTTACGATTCGTGTAGCCATTTAGGGTTGTAGGGAAAGCAGTTTTCCAGTGCAGATCCGTGTGCCATAAAAGTTTGATACTTTCTTGAAGTAGATAGAATGTAGTATCAGTTTTAATCCTTGTCCACTAATCCGTGCTTAGTTGTATCAGAGTTTATCCTCTCTTGAACCTGAGAGCTGTACAATCCTCATCTGTTAGTCCGTGCCTCCAGCGAGCACTTGTAGGTCAATTTATCAACCGCTTTAATTAGTAAATTTAAAACATATTGAGACGTTTTGATTGGCCAATTCAGCACACTGTGCGCCGGTGTGTGTATGTTCGTGGTGTGATCCTCACAATGTGCACCCCGTGTGTGTGTGTGTGTGTGTGTGTGTGTGTGTGTGCCAACCTCCCAAACGAGCAAGTGAAGTATAAAGTTTTGAATGTTTTGAGTTGTCCTTCTCCTAAACTGGTTACCAAATCAAGCTTAAAGAGCCCAGTATGTCCTACTCTTTAACCATAAACTGGAGGAAGAATTGTAACATTCATTCTTTTTCTCAATGCTATGTGAAATGCGAACAGACTCGTCCAGGATTTGAAATCGGTGCGTTTTTAGAATTATGTAATTTCAGATGATTTTGCTGTTGTTCAGAAAGTAACGAATTTCACTGGACTGGGAGATGCCGAACTCGCCTGATACTCTCTGTTTGTTAAGGCTCATAGCACAGCCCCGAAATGTTGAATTTAGGCTTACCCGACATTGCTTGATTGCCAAAGTTCTCTCACCTCAAGTGTAATTTCTTGTACCATCTGATTATACGATTAACTGATTTTTCCCATATCGCAAAACACATTTTCTTGGTTGCATACACGGTGTTGTGCGGTGTTTTGCTATATAAGGTGTGCTGAATACCACCACTTAAATTTATAGACTTCGTGGCCGCGTGGATTCTATCACCCAATCAATACGCTCGAATACGTGGTTGCTTAACTATTGTTCAGTTGCTCGTATTTATGTATCCGAATTTGAACGGTATATACCAGATGTTGTTCAACCATTGTCATCTGATGGATGTCATTCCTTGTTTAGAAATAGAGTTGAATTCTCCTAGACCTGGGGCCAACAAAGAGTACATATTTTAGCTTCATATTCATGCTAATAATAAGTGAGAAAATATTTTACTCTATGAATAGGATGAGCAGTCCATGGCTTGTAATACTCCACTTTGGTCCTATCTTGAGCTAGAAAGGGAGATCAATCGGCTGATCACGTCAAGCTCTAGCACCTATAATGATTTCCCCAACCCTATTGCCCTTATGGCAAGCCCCAACCCCGTTTTATCATATGGGTGCTAGAAGGCGATGGATGAGGTCTACATGTCCTGGGAATGATGTTAAACTCTATCTGATGGTGAGGTTCAGTTTTGGAGGTTTGGGGAATGTGGAGCACCCCTTCATCACCATTGCTACCTGGTCCACTCTAACCCGGAGTGGTAGTACTGCTAGCTTCCCATCTATGGGTTAAATAGAAAACACGAGTTTATAAATTGAATTGATTATCAATTACGAATGAATTTATTTTCAAAACTTTGTTGACATTAAATGACCCATTGAGATTGATATGCCGTAAAACAAAACAAACCAAAACCAAGAATAATTGCATGCATACCTTTCCCAAAAGTATTAGTACCATATAAAATGCAAAGAGTCTCGTCCAGGATTGAAACTGTCTCTTCGTGTTCATTCCCAAAGACAATGACCCGGAGTGGTAGTACCTCTTAATTAGAAAAATGTATTTATAAAAAATTGTATTATCCATTAAGAATTGATTTATCCAAAACTTTATCGGCATTAAAATGACCCACTGAGGTTGATATGCCGTAAAACAAAACCAAACTAAACCAAACTAAGAGAACATATTGATGTATTTATTATGTTTTGTATCCTCCTCAACCGAGCGCATCTGTTTGTTTCAAAACAATATCTTAGTTTTATTACAGTTTTTATTTCTCCCTTAAGGGATTATATTATTTATCTTTGGTTGTTGTATACAATAAAATTTCAAGCGTATTTAATATATCTTTTGACTTATAGAAATAATAATATTTTTAATGTTCACATTATATTTTATTGGTTTTTCATAATATAAAACTAAGAGTGGGGGATGATCTAAAAAAAAAGAAAGATCGGTTCAGCAGTCTACTCACCAATATATATATTTAGCAACCGCTCCACACGAGCAGGATGTGACACAAGGTCAATTTCTTAAGGGGGTTTAACAGGTTTTTAATTCAGAGTTTTCTCCTAGACCAGTTGCCTTAGTAAAGAGCCCAG
>JALAJA010000583.1:0-25000 GCA_023376005.1 Doryteuthis pealeii | reverse complement strand
TTGTTTGCATTTCACATAGCGCTAATACCCTTGGGAAAGGTATGAATCCAACTACTGTCCCTCCAGCTATGGATAAATTGTAGGAAAGATTGGGCTCTTTAACTTTGGCTAGGTAACCAGTCTAGGAGAAGGAAAACTCTGAATTAAGACCTGTTAGACTCCCCTTAAAATTGATCTTGTATCGCATCCTGGCCGTGCGGAGGGTTTGCTATATATATATATATATTATATATATATATATATATATATATATAAAGAGATTTTTAGATCATTTTTTATAGTGAGTTCGAAGCATTAATTAAAATGTAATAATATATTTTTTGAAGGCGTAATAATGCACATTTTTGTTTAAAAAACACTATTTATTTATTTTTTTCTTTTTTTTTTTTTTTTTTTTTTTTTGAGTCCTTAATATTTTAGGCAAATGCCTATCTTCAGAGGATCGAAACATTTTTTTTTTTTTAATTTTCATCTGTATTTGATAAACTCAACTGTGTTGTTAATCCGTTGAATGTTTACCGTAAATGCGAAATCTATTATTTTTTTTGGCAAAGATGTAGTTATGCTTGGCAAATTCCGTTAAAATCCGTGCAGCGTTCGTGTTTCGCGGGATGTTTTGAAAATCATTTCATATATAATTTTTTTTTTTTTTTAATACTATAAAATAATGAGGCCCTGCTCGGGGATATTGAAATAAAGATTTTTTAGATCATTTTTTTTTATAGTGAGTTCGAAGCATTAATTAAAATGTAATAATATATTTTTGAAGACGTAATAATGCACATTTATGTTTAAAAAACATATTTATTTCTTTTTTTTTTTTTGAGTCCTTACTATTTTAGACAAATGCCTATCTTCAGAGGATCGAAACATTTTTTTTTTTTCATCTGTATTTGATAAACTCAACTGTGTTGTTAATCCGTTGAATGTTTAACGTAAATGCGAAATTTACTTTTTTTTTTGGCAAAGATGTAGTTATGAAAAAAAAAAAATATATGAAATGATTTTCAAAACATCCCGCGAAACATTCAATGTAGTTATATGTATATATATATATATATATATATATATATATATATTATATATATATATATATATATATATATATATAAAGTGTGAGTGAGTATTTGTGTATCTAACTCCATCTCCATATTTTTGTATCTGTCTCCAACTTCCCTCTCTCTCTTCTCTGCCCTTCCACTTCTCTGCTCTCTCCCCCCCCCTCTCTCTCTCTCTCTCTATATATATATATATATATATATATATAGTTCAATGAGAAATCAAAACAAATAAAAGTTTTTGCTTTTATTTATTCAATTACGGAACGGTATTATTATATATATATATATATATATATTCTTTGTTAATATATATATATATATATATATATATATATATATATATATATATATATATATATAGGAGTGTGTGTGTATGTTTGTTTTTTGTCTGTATGTTTTTATGTGATAATTTGTCATTATTAAAGGCCATTGTCAGTTTCTACGATAAAATTTCATTAATATCCGGAGAAATCATAAAATGTAAATTGCTGTTACCATGTCTATATTATTCAGCTTTGTCTGGAATATTGAGCAGCTTACATAACTCCTACCAAGTAAAAGAAAATCTCAGTTTATATTTTCATAATATATATAATATATATATATATATATATATATATATATATATATATATTATTCTTTGGCTCTTAGTTTGGTCGGTACGTACTCCTGGGAGACAGCAGCAGTTAGAGAAAGAGAAACAATATCAAAGAAGCAGCCCCACCAAATAAAACAAACCAAATATCACACATACCCACAACACACACACACACACACACATATATATATATATATATATATATAATATATATATATATATATATAATGATATATGTGTCTGTGTTTGTGTGTGTGTGTGTGTGTGTTATTGGGTTTGTTTTATTAGGTTGGGCTGCTTCTTTGATATTGTTTCTCCTTTGGGCATATATTTTTGTATCTGTCTCACCTTCTTCCCTCTCTTGTCTATTTATATTTTAATATACTACTCTGTTTTTTCTGTCCTGTCACTTTTTTGTCTGTCTGGGACACCCTAGAAATCAACCTTGAGATGTATCTCTTTTTTCATTCACTTCCTGTTTCTATGGTTACAATCCTACACTGTTAAAAATATATATAATTTTTTTATTATTTTTTGT
This sequence comes from Doryteuthis pealeii, assembly GCA_023376005.1. Lineage (NCBI taxonomy): Eukaryota > Metazoa > Mollusca > Cephalopoda > Myopsida > Loliginidae > Doryteuthis > Doryteuthis pealeii. The sequence goes on along the minus strand of JALAJA010000583.1, from coordinate 22,803 downwards.
TTTTGTTTGAATTTTTTGGGGTTTTTTGTGATATGCTTGTCCATAAGTGAATTGAGACTCATCTGATGAGACGAAAATTTGGGGGCCGGTTTAAATCAACTTAGATTTATATGGGCCCCAATTTTCGTCGAAATAAATTTATAATGGATTACTGTATTGAGTTCTTCCTTCCTATATATATATATATATATATATATATATATATATATATATATATATATATACTTATTCAATCTTACTTAACATTTTATAACTTATCTTCTTTGTCTGGTTATTCTACCTCTAATGGCTGGTAATTGTGGGTTGTCGCTGGCATTGAGAAATCCTTTCGTTGGGACATATTTGCTTAATTGGATGTTGGATCTCTCTCCGCATTCATCTTAGTTGTTCTCATTAAGGAACACTGAGCCTCAGACAGGTTTTACATTTCTTTATTCACCCGAACATCCAGCTTCAACCGCGCAGAGAGGAATGACCGTTATACACCTGTCCATAAACTCCGTCGGACTAAATTGGCTTAAGAACTAAATCATTCTCACGAAATGAAAGTTACATAATTGATAGGTAGCCTATTAATCATGTACGAAAAGTGTAGCTTAGATGTTGAGGTATTTGGGGCGTATAACGTGTGCTGAAGATTTACTACTTGTTTTATAAATTGTTCCAACACAGCTGAATCCGTCAATCGGCTGAATCGGCCAAACAGAAACGCCGAAACATGTATTTAATTTACTATTTAAAGGTGTTGATAATTTGTCCTACACTTGCTCGAAGGATGAACAGACCAGCAGACGAGTACTATACAAACACGGATCAGCGGACAAGGATTAAGACTGATACTAGATCTTTCTACTTCAAGAAAGTATCAAATTTTACGCCACAGGGAATCTCGACTGTAAAACTAACGGGTTAGGGGAAAACACAGAAACATTGATTGACACTTTTTAACCCCGAGTAGACACCTTTTCTGGTTCTCCCGTGCGAGTCGTGGGAAAGTAACTAGGAAAGTAACAGTCTTTGGCTGAGGGTTGAGTGGGACGGGCCGTAATAGCCGTGTTCCGTTCAATTAGCAAATCTCTCACACGTGCTGTTGTTCTGTGATACTTATAAAAAAAGAAATGAGTACCGTAAATTCTCGAGTATAGTCCGCCCTTGAGTATAATACGCAGGGGACATTTACGGAGCTGTATCTCTGGAAGACCTAAACCTTGTGTTTAATATGGACCCCTTCTCTAACTTGAGTCAAGGACGTCTATATAACGTCATTGGTTTGTAAAAATGTATATGGTAACATCCTTTATTAATATTGTATATATAACGTAATGAAACGCGTAGCTGTTTGCATTTTGATTGCAGAAAATAAAGAAATAACAGTAATAACGTCAGTGAAAAATAAATATTAAGTAAATTGCCTTTACATATTTATCACTATCAGTTACAAAAGCAAAAAAATTGTAGTAACGAGTCGAACTTACATGACTCAAAGCGTCCTCGATACCTGGCCTGCGAAACTGTCCCTGGCAACGAAAGGAATTGGTTGGGGGGGGGAAGAAAGGATGTGGTACGCCATTATGCCACTCTGAGTAAGAAGTGTCAAGAAGTTGGAAGGGGCGTAATGGAGGTTGCGAGGCATTATGAGTGACTACCCATGGTGCATTGCAACTTTTATTTGACTATAAAAGTGACTTATTTTTGCCTGAACAGTACACTGCATTTTTTGTTCTTCAGGAAGAGTGTCGAGAGATTGAAAGAGGAAGTGAAAGAAGAAGACGAAGAGAAAGAGAAAGAGAAGCTGGTGGACAATTTTCAAGCATTTATTCAAATCCTTCAAATTCAACGTCACTTTCAGCATCAAATAACTGTTCTGTTTGTTCCTCCGTAAACATGACAGCCATCATTGTAGTGTAACTCTCCGTCATCGTCAGATCTACAGTCAACATAGGTAATCTCTCTTTTTTATCAAAAGGACTTAATTTGGGATTGAATGACCCGAAAGAAGGTTGATATAACGTAAAAACAAAACAACCAAAACCTAACTAAACGAATTACTCTTTGAATTTTTCCTTGGTGAGAGTGTGTGTGTTTTAAGCACTAGCAAATCGGATGATAATTTACAAACTATTTCATAGTCATATGATAGGCAGGCATATCTTATTATAATGGAGCTTATGTGTCTGTCTGTGTATAACCGAAACTACATTACAACATGAGTTATTTACGCTATATTTTCAATGCTTATTAAATAATCATCATTTAATCTTAATTAGCACCTTATTTATTGATAATATCTATATAAAATTTTAACTGAGATAGATTTGCCTCAAAACAGCCCATATTATTAATGTGTTTAAAATCCTACAATATGTGTTATATATCGTTAAGAAATAAAGGATTACATAGTATATGGTATGAATAATTTGTACACCGGTTTTAACAAAACCGTGTTTAATAAATAATTACATGGTATCATTAATTTCTAATATTATGTTTTTTTTCTTAAAACGTATCAAAAACAATCCTGTGTATGATTTTGTATTGAGATAAATTAGAATAATTAAAAATAAGCGTTATTTTTGTGTTCTTATTTAATTTTCTTAGTCATTCTAACTTAATGTCATATTTAGTCACATTAAAACATAAATACTTGAGCTCGGAGGGCACATATTTTTGATCGATTTTTAAATTACTCTTTAAATTAGGCTAGTAAGTACTTATGGGTGATGATATGTATCAACATCTGTTTGATCCGTCCATTTTCGAAATTACATTTCTTTGGAATGTCGTCCTGTGTGGTTAAAAGACATTAGAATTACTTTTTAAAATTAAGGATAGCCAATAAATAAATATAAATTTCATAATCAATTAATAAATTCCAATGAAGTGGAGAGGGCAAAACCACACACTGAGGCGGTGCATCCGTAACAGTAAATAAAATATAAAAACATTCTAGATTGAATTACTTAGAAAATTATATAAAACAGTTGTATAATATAAAATATATTTTACAACTAATACTTATTTTCATTTTATAAATATATTTTAGGTGATTGGTCGTCATCAGAAACGTAAACGTTCACGTTTCTGATGACGACCAATCACCTAAAGGTGAGGCTCCGAAACCATTGGTAAAACAGACTCTTAAATGTATTGTAGGCTATAATTAAATAAATACAGCTCTTACAGAAGTAATTGAGCACTTTATTATCATTTCTCCAATACTTACAAGGAATTATCTATCTATCTATATAGATATATATAGGTATATAAAAAAGTCGTCGGGGCGGCCTAATATCGTATCAGCCATACAGCGAGGGAGTCTATCCCCTTTTCACTAGCGCTAGACCAAGGAGATTATTTTAGCGTCTGAGGTGGAGAGCCACACCTACCATCAGCTCCTTACTTTACCGCCCACAGATCCCTGTGCTACTCATACGCTGAGTTTGCAAGGGCCGGTATCGAACTAGGAACCTTGTGGTTTCTAGCCGAACGCTCTACCGACTGAGCTAACCCGGCCGAATCCGATAGTGTGATTGAAAATAGATAGAAAAAAAACGTGACCGTTGTTTGAGTCTCTCGTTCTTTCATTAATAGAGTTGCTCCTGAGGAAGACCGTTTTTATGAAGGGTCCGAAACAGATTATCTGTCAGCGTAATACTATTATCATTTGTTTTTTTGTTTTTGTTTTGTTTTGTTTTTTTCTATCAATTTCAATCATACTGTCGGATTCATTTCCATTTAGTATATACCTATTACTGTCTACGGAAAAACTGTTTCTGAGAGAGGGGAAATGGTCGTACAGCTGTTTACTTGTGGAGTGCTGCTTTCAAAATGTGTTTAAGACCGTGCACAACATCTTTGTCTATCTTCCGTCTAGTCCCTTTTCTTTTTGTTAGAGTCCAAATAGTGCAGCCGATCACTAGCACTGATCCGGCTGCAGCTTGAAATATGTTTTGTTAAAATATACACTGAAGATGGTTGGGTCATGTACATCGGATGGATGATGGACGAATTCCGAAAAAACATCCTGTATGGAGAGCTAACATCTGGTAAAAGACAGATTGGTCGCCCCCTACTGCGATTCAAGGATGTCTGCAAAAAATGATCTCAGGTGCTTTGGCATTGTCCCTTCCAGCTGGGAAAATTTGGCTCAAGACCGCCCTCGTGGCGGCAGAATCTCCATAGAGGACTGTACATGTCAGAAGTCACCCTGATACAACATCATGAAGCTAAGAGGTTCATAAGAAAGCAACGGCAACAAAGCATCGGAACATCATCATCTACAGGGACAACCTACAAATGCAAAATTTGTTTCTCAAACATAGGGACTTCATAGTCACAGGAGGCGCTGCAACCTCAGGGGCACACAAAAACTTTTATCATAGTCTTTCGAGATTGAATTGCCAATGATGACACTGAAGAGATGACTACGAATTCTCAATGCTTTATAACGGGACCCTCATATCTGGATAGGAATAAAATATCTTTATTTTCCTTCTGTTGTTCTTTTTAGCTGCTAGAATAAAGCGATTATAATCAAATTGCTTATTTGTTCAAATACTTCTTATGGGAAATGTACAAACAACACACACACACACACACACACACACATATATATATATATATATATATATATATAAGTGTGTGCGTGTGTGTGTGTGTGTGTGTGTTTACCAACCCCTCCCCACGAGCAGGATGCAACAAATGGTCAATTTCTTAAGCGGAGTTTAAGAGGTTTGAATTCAAATTGTTCCTTCTCATAGTCTGGTTACCTAGCCAGGATTAAAGAGTCCAGTCAGCCTTATTATTTACCCATAGCTGGATGGAGAGGGTATTAGGGTATTTCCCCTGGGTATTAGCGCTATGTGCAATGCAAACAGTCTCGTCCAGGATTTGAACTCAGGTCGACGAGTTATTTTACGAATCTAACCATTAAACCTCGTGTCTTAAGGAACTTTATACGTATGTGATGGGGATTATTCTGTTCGCTGTAACTTTATTTGTTTCAGAACTTATGAACCGAATCTCTGAATGTTTGAGATGAGCGTGATGATTAGTATTATCTGCGTTATTTGGACTATTGTCCTCATCTTTATTGTTATCTGTACAACGTTTCGGCCGATATGCCCCCCGGCCTTCTTCGGTATTTCTTGTCGGATTCGGGAACCTTCTTTCCGAACTCGGAAACCTTCTTTTCGAAAACGGGAAAATAATTAACACAACTCCTACCCTAGCTATGGTTAGCGGAATGAGAACAGGATAACCCCGTGGACTAAATAAAGGGTTAAGTTCAAAGTTCCGTGATGGCTCCCAATTACGACAAGTAGGTTCCCGACTACGACAATAATTTCCCGAGTTCGAAAAAAAGGGAGGGCATAACGGTCGAAACGTTGTATAGATAACAATAAAGATGAGGACAATAGTCCGAATAACGTAGATAATACTAATTATGAACTGAACGCACTCAGAAAGAGACGAGTAATTCTTCGTGGAAGTTTGACTTTTCCAATTATTTATTATCTTATTCTAAATTTACGCTATTTAATTTTTTTTAGAATTCTACGCTACGGTAGGTCCATTTTCCGCGATTCTTGTTTTCTCCAGATACCTTGTCTGTATTTTTCAAACTCTGTTACACAATCTTATCCTCTGGGTTGAGGGACATATCTTATACCTACAGGAAAAATCTAAAGTCGTTCTTGTTAATTTTAATAGCCATCCTTGGCCAGTTGAAAGGAGCTTAAAGTAAGTAAGTCCTGAATTATGGAATCCTTTGGTAAGCGAATAAGTCCTACCCTGCGTATAAGTCCTATCCTGCGTATTGTTAAAGGTCCAATGATTTAATCCTATGTCCGTCGTCCACGAAAGTCAAGGTAGTTATGGCCAGTACTGTCGGTTTAAGTATTGTATCAGCAGCAGAGTACTGCCAGTGATTGCCCAAGAGAGATCAAATGGTGCTTACAGAGTCTATAATTAGGAGCACACACCTTATATACAAAATCTCAACAGTTCTTATCAATGCACAGAAACAATAGGTTTATTTTATTTCATAATGCTGACAACAAGGAGTGTTTGATGACACTCAACCTATATATGTACAAACACACAAAACATTATTCCAGTGATGAGGAATTGAAATCTGTAGTGCAGAAGTGGCTCAAAGAACAGTCAACAGAATTTTACGGGGCAGGGATACATGCTCTCATTTGTAAAATTACTATTAAGAGAAACGGAGACTATGTGGAGAAGTAGGGACATCACCCACAGAGGGACTAACTTCATTTTGATGTATAATACATGTTCATGTGTTGGTAATTATACCTGTCCTAAACAAAATGACATTACTTTTTTACTCACACCCGTAATAATAATAATAATAATAATAATAATAATATAATAATAATAATAATAATAATAAATTCAAATAAAATTCTCTGAGACTTTGAAAATAAAAACGGATCACCTCATCCCAGCAAAAAGACCAGATCTAGTGTTGATAAACAAAAAAGAAAGAACTTGTCAACTGGTGGATTTAGCAGTGCCAGCAGATCACAGGGTGAAGCTGAAGGAAAATGAAAAAATGGACAGATATCTGGAGCTTGCCAGAGAACTGAAAAAATTATGGAATATGAAAGTGAAGTAATACCAATTGTAGTTGGTGCACTTGAAACAGTCCCAAAAGGATTGGAAAAGGGTCTGGAAAGTTGGAAAATCAGAGGAAGGATTGAAACCATTCAGAGCACTGCACTGCTGCAATCTGCCAGAATACTCAGAAGTGTCCTGGAGACCTGAGGAGACTTGCTGTCACTCAGACTCCAGTGAAATACCATCAGCTAATGCTGATGTGAAAACTCAAAAGGGCATATATAATAATAATAATAATAATAATAATAATAATAATAATAATAATAATATTTATTATTATTATATTATTATTATTATTATTATTATTAAAGATGACCTGAGGTGAACAATTATCTTAAGAGTTTCAATTTTTTCACTACAGGGAAGAGATGAAGTTGAACATTTACCAGTGAGTGTAATTGGCTTTTAAAATACGATGAAAAAATTAAATAGAAAAAAAATGATCCGAAGTTAAAACTGGTGGATAATTGACATTGCGACTGGAGGCTTGATGGATACTGCAGAGATAGACATCTCGCGTACGTAAAATGAAAATTATTTTTTATCTATTGCAGGTTTGTCGCTATCGTAAAGCCTAAAAGATCAACAATGCGAAGGAGGTTAACCAATGATCGTCCTCTGATATGAAAGTGGTGGCCATCCTGCAAACAGAGTTTGCTACTGATGCTCCTTGTGCTGTATAGCCGTATATACCCTTCTGCGCAATTAGAACCAATTCTCAAGCCCACACCCAGTCTCATTGCTAGTAAACTTAATAGCTTAAACACAAGAACGTGTGTTTACAATATGTTTACTTTATTCTATCATAGGTCCTTAGATCTCTGTCTCCTTCACCAGCCTTCTCTTTCTTTCTGTCCCTCCCTCCTTTCTCTCTCTCTCTCTCTCTTCTCTCTCTCTCTCTCTCTATATATATATATATATATATATTATATATACGTTTTCAACAACTAATATATATATATATATATTATATATTATATATATATACACCAAACTTGTTGGTAAATCCTCCCGGTCAGATCTTAGCCCTGAAGAGCATTAAGCGAAACTTTTAGTAGATTCGTATGGCTCGTTAGATTTATCTTTATACATATATATATATATATAATATATAGTTGTTGAAAACTTTTTTCTCTCTACCACGTTTTCGGTGTTCAAGGTACACTTACTTCAGAAGAACTCTTTATATATTGAAGAGTGTATATATATATATATATATATATATATATATATATTCTAATATATCCTGGGTATGTAAAGAGAGAGAGAGAGAGAGAGAGAGAGAGAGAGAGAGAGAGAGAGAGAGAGAGAGAGTTAATTTAGAGAGAGTGGTCTTACTTGGTACTCTGCTGGTTACTTATTTCTTCTTCTATCTTTTCTGGCCGCCAACTTGTCTAGTTGACTTCTATCTGCTGGGGTTGACTTCCTTCGTTTCTTCTTAATTCTTTGGGCTGAGCTGAGTTGGTCATTTCTCTTAATTATTTACAAACAACAACAAGACCTTGTTTGTTCTTGATCAAGTTTTATAAGCTCATATTGATTATTCCCCCCCACGAGGAAAGATGGACCCTGCCAGAGCCGACAATTACGTCTACCTCTCCGCAAGCTGTCTCGCATCTTGATAACTCTGACTAACACTATATCACGTGTCTGTCATGGCACCCAAATCACGTGCCTTTAAGGGGTCAAGGGTTTTAACAGTCACTGGTAATTTTCCGTGGAACTCCTTGTTGGATTTTTTCTTGATATAAGGTGTGCTCTAGTTCCCCGCTTAGATGTATAGACTGGGCGAGATTATGTGATCTATTCCTTTGCCAACCGCTGGCTATACAGTGTCGATGATAGATTACTTAAGCGCTGCTTCTTTCTCAGTATATTTACAACCATTGACGAAGGAACCTAGGATTCTCTACCTGAGAGGATTGCTATCGTTTATTGGGGTACTCTTTAACAAGAATCTACTCGCCAAGGAGGGCCCTTAAAAACTTAACTCTCCTTGATTCTGAAGTTAACGGCCCTTAATCTACATTTTTCTAGCTACAGGTCTGTTTACAATATATGACTTCTCATGAATTGTAACACTTGCTGTCACGGTATCTACATTTGTGATTTTTGTATTACATTCAGAACTTCTTTACACTCACCTATTCCTATATATTTATTTTTTCTCACTGTAACAAACAAACAAATAATGTTATACTTTAAAGTTCAGCTTACTACTCACTAGGAACCAGAAGCCACCTCTTGTCCATGTAAGTATTCTTTTGAAAACATTTTGAAAAAATGTAAAATATGTTTTTCTATATTAAAAGGACTAGCAAATATATGCACCCTCCGGGTGCAAGTATTTAAGTTTTAATGTAATAAAATATTATATTGAATTAGAAAGACTAAATAAGAATGCAGATAAAAAGATTTGAAACAGAGTGGGGTATAATCGAAAAATAGAACAACTGAAACTTACTCTTCCATCACTCTCGTCTTTCATTGTTATTTTTTTTCTAATTTAAGTATTTAGTTAAAATAGGAAGTAAAGAATAAAATGACAGTTATTTTTTCTTGTTAATGGATTTCATTTAAGATTTATTAAAGAGAGTTTTGCTATATTCATTAAAATAAAACCAAACATTTAGAAATCAATAACACTGAGCACATATTTATTAAATTCGATTTTTTGATAGCAATATGCAAATTAGCCTTCCCGTTCACACTGTAAGCCAATACTTTGTTGTATATATGAATACACTTGCATGTTGTTAGTATATAGATATGGCTAACAGTATTAATAATGTAAAACAATTTTATTAATAATTGAGTTTAAAATAAAAATAAAATCATTGACAATGTGATGTCAATAACTAAGGAATTGTGACTTGGGTAGTAATATAGTTTCGGTTACAGACAGACGAACACACAATCTCCATTATAATAAGATTTTGGAGATTTCAAATTACAATTAAAAAGAACTATCAAAAGATTTTCATACTTTAATAATGTCAAATTCATGTCTTCCAAAAAAGTTTTTTATCTTTAAAAAATGGAACTAAAAGATTAAATACTATTTGGGTATTGTGTATAGAAAGCAATTTGTGAAATGCCATTATAGTGGGATTCTCTACCTGTTGCTTTTGCAAAAGCTGATTGTTTCACTTATTGCCAAGATTGAACAAGTAACCATGGATAAAGGAAATCATATAAATATTCAGCTACTCAGCATTATGTTTAATCTTTGCATTCATTTAAACATGCTGCCAGAACTCATAATTTTAAATGGTATTTATGGCTGACACTGTAAGGTCTTGTTGACATATTAATAAATACATTACAAGAGTTCTGGTAGCATAAGTATACAGAGGAAGAAAGAATGTGACCTGTAGATTTAGTTCTGTTTGTAGAGTGACAGTGGTATACAGGGCAAAGATTCTACCATTTTCGACCAGGGTAATCATTCAACTAGACTTTGTTTACTCTGTTTTTAAGATTAAATTGATATCTGCTGTATTAATTCTAATAAACTCTGATCCTATAGCTTTTGGCTTCCTAAGCTGTTGGCAAAGATATTACAATAAACTTGGATAATTGGATTTGCGCGGTCAGTATGTCTAAATATTGAAGTGAAAGAAAACAGCATATAGAAATAAAGTGTGCAAATCTTCAATATACCAGTCTCTTCAAATCCCTGTAACTTTTTTTGCACGAACGTTTATGAGGGAGGATTTTAATATGTTAATCTACAAAATAGAAGGTTTCTAACGGTACCAAACAGGTCTTGTTCGGAATTTTTACCGGGTTAAGAGCAATTTCAGATTAATTCGGCGAGACTATATGTCAAATGAAGGTCATTAAAGAGAAAGTAGAACATAATAAGCAAAGTTGTCGGGGTGGCCTAAAGACGGTATCAGCCAATCAGCGAGGGAGTCCATCCCCTTTTCATTAGCGCTAGACCAAGGAGATTGTTTTTGCGTCTGAGGTGGAGCGCCAAATCTACCATCAGCTCCTTACTTTACCGCACAGATCCCTGTGCTACACATACGCTGAGTTGGCGAGGACCGGTATCGAACTAGGAACCTGTGGTTTCTAGCCGAAAGTTCTACTTACTGAGCTAATTATATGATATTCTCATGATTGTCTATAATCAGACCTATCATTTCTAGTTGTAGTTCTTTTTCCTTCTCTTCCAAATTTTATTTTGTCAGACATATAATTTGTCCGGCGATGTGCTTAGAAAGAAATAGACGGTAGAACTTATTCTAAGTCATAACTTAGAAAATTCCAAGGCGCCAGTAACTTCACACATTCAATACGCCTGAGCCCATACGCATATACGCGCATATGTCCGAGCTTATAGATGCACATATGCAGTGTGTTATCAAAGACCGGATGAGCCATCGAGGAACCAAAAGACGACCACACCGACATCAGCATGATTAGTGAACATACCACTCCAAAAATCACAAACGGGCTAGATGGGACTCTCTGCTTTGGTCAGCAAATCTCATCTAGACAGGAAAAAGCTTACAAAAATACCGTTGCCTTGTGGCTCTACCTTATACCACGAAAACAAATCCGGAGCTGGAGTCCTTAAGGTGAGTGGTGCTGAATGTCAGTTCCTGCAACTCCTGTGGTACCGCCGTTGCCAAACCGCATTGGTTCCTACCTTTCCTTTGGATGACAACGGCTGTAGGAGGATCTTCTGCTTGGGCGACAGCTCGCCCTCCATAACAACCTGCCCTGGCTACGTACGTAGGTTTGGTGATTGATTGATTGAATGATTTTAACGGCATGTCAATCGTGCAGGGTTATTTTATGTCTACAGTTTAGTGAATCTTTATATTAACATTTTTGTGTATTGATTTCTTAGGATTTTTCTTTTTTTTTTTTTGCACAGGATTCTATTAAATATGAACCATTTTTATATATTTCCTAAAACGGATTGAGCTCTCTAAGCAGCGGGATATGTTTATGACAGCAAATTCCCTTTTTCAAAGTAGGTCACGTAGATGGAGTGGGGGTAAGAACTCTGACTGACGACAAATCGGTCGAGTTCCGACACCGGCCTGAAACAACCTGCATGTCCAAGCCACACTGATGAGACGTGATAAATCGAAACAGGATTGTATGTGGATCAGGATACATATGCCCCACACTCCTGTTGAGTTGGGCTTTCTGGAAATGGAATTTTCTGGTGGTCGCTAACTATGCTAAATTGCATAACTCTCCTAAAATGGATGGGCACTCGAAGTGGCCTGGTATGTTTATTTCTCTTTTTTCAATGTGTGTCACGTAGATGAAGCGAATGTAAGAACTCTGACTGACGGCAAATCGGTCGGTTTTCGATCCCAGCATGAAACAACCTGCTTTTCTAAACGCACAGATGAGATTTTAAAAATAAAAACGACCCAGCGTATACATTTGATCAAGAAAACATGGACGTAGACGGAAAAGTTTATTTCACTTATTCTTTGTTGTTTTTTTTTTTGTTTTGTTTTTACTGATCAATTAAAGAAATTATTCATAACTTTTGCTCAATATATCCAATTTTGTATTACAAACTTTTATTAATATAACTGTAACACCTTTTTATAACTTTGAAAAAACGTAACCCTACCAACTTATTTTTTGTACATCTTTTACGCTGGAAAAGATAAATTTGTTTTAAAACTGTATTTTTACTATTCAGTGTAGTGTATTATCTATTTAATAAATAAAACACTGAATAATTTTTAAAACACCCTTCCTTTATTTTAATAAATGTTATTACGATAAAAAGGAAGAGTGTTTTTTTTTATTATCATTCAGTGTTTTATTTATCAAAATAAAAGGAAGATTTTCTTTATCATCTTCACTCTACAGATTTATCTATTAAAATAAAAGGAAAGAATTAAAAAAATATATTTGGCATTGTTGTTTTTTATTACTTTAATTGACTTATTAATTTTACTTGGATACTACCCGTCTAACATTGAAATAAACTCCCACTCCCCTCAGGCTGTATTTTTCAAAAGTTTATTTTTACACTAGTATATATAAATGCGGATAGTTTATCTTTAAATCCCGAACAACACCGGGTAGTTCTGCTAGTATATATTATACTTGAAAACGTCTGCCTCTTCAAAGTTCTAATCGTTACATCATGAGAAGAGGTTAGATATGAGTTGGTAATTTTTCATGAAAACCAAAAGAATCTTACAAGCGTGGCATCTCTAAGTTTGTTGACAGATGGAATCAATTTCTTGGAAGCAATGGAGGTTATCATAAAGATTTTATATTTCTATTGGCAACAAGTTGTTTTCTTTTATAATATATATTCTAAAATCGGACATTAGATTCGCCCCAACTTGATACACACACACACAATTACACACACACACACACACACACACACACACACACACACACACACACACACACATACATACATACATACATACACACACATATATATATTGATTTTTCAAAAGCAAAATATCCTGCCCTGAAGATGACGGTTTTTGTATGCTTAAATGTTATGTTTCTCTATTATAATTATGTTATTCTATTGTGTAACAATACTAAATAGGATACAATGTATGCAATGATAAACTCTTGGTCGAAACACCTGTCGACATTTCAATAAATAATCTTTATCCATTACATTTTCTTTCCATTTATCATAATTGTCGGATTCCCTTACATTTTTCTCTCTTACATGGCAATAGCATAATCTTTACAGATCATTGCCGTCCCTCACAATCCCACAACTCCACCACCAGAACCCTTCCTTGCATGAGCCCGCAAATGACTCATCAAACCTGCTGCAGATCTACAAAGTTTGACGCAAATATGACATTGAAAAGACTTCTTCCCTTGAATGAGATGATTCAGATGAATCAGATGAGTCAGATGATAAATTTGATGCTTATGCACCACCATATGTCTCTTAAAGACCAGAAGCCGACTTACAGACCTTGCCACATATAGCACAAGACATTATTATTTACTCCTGGAATCTGCATGGATTGACCCAGGTGAGATTTCCTATATATATATATATATATATATATATATATATATATATATATGTGTGTGTGTGTGTGTGTGTGTGTGTGTGTGTGTGTGTGTTGTGTATGTGTGTGTGTGGTGTGTGTGTGTGTGTGTGTGTCTTAAAAAAAATTAAAAAATGAAAATAATGTTTTTTAAGTATGAAATGATGGTGGATGTAGGTGTTCAAATAATAACTGATATTTAATTTTTTCCAATATATGGGTTAAAATTATAAATCTATAGGGTAAAATTGTAATTTAACCTAGTTGAGCGCAACAGCTAGTGCAATGTAGTCAAGTGTTCACCCACTAATGTTATCGTGCATCTCGCACCATCTATATGCGTGGCTTCTGACTTGTTTAACTTTGGAGTTCTTCATCTGATGCCCTCCCCGCAATTGTACACATTATAAGTGGATTTTATTTGATTAAATTTGAAGTTAGACCCTTTAGTTTTTTTGAAAGATACGATTTTTTATGTTATACTTTTTCAAAACTGATATTGGTATATTAGCTACTGGCAAAATGAGCCTGAAATGCGTTTTTGACAAAATGACTTTAGCCCCCCTACAGAAAATAATTTACCAAAAATCAGGGAATTATCGAATTTTAATGAAATTTTCAGTGTTTATTTTCAATGAACGATCTTTATAATGCATTATTTATTTTATTTCAAAACTTTCTCATGTTTTTCAGGTCACTTAATTTTGACCCCCCTTATGTTGGGAGCGTAAAATGTTTTGCGATGGTCATTTCGATACTAATTACAGTATAAATAAGAGATAAAAGACCGAAGTTATGACAGAAACAAAAAAAAAATTTTCGGTTGTTGTTTTATGAGAAAATAAGTACCGAAAACTCGAAAAATAAAATGTAAAAAAATAAATAATTAATTTTTTGGAGATTTCTTTTTTACTCATTCGATAATTCTTTAATTGGCTATTGTTTTATAAAAGAAAAAATATACATCGATGTTTTTTCTGCTTTAAAAAGGGGAGAGGTACATCATTCAATCGAGTTTTCTTCAAAACTTATTACTTTTGGCACCTAAATAAGGTTTGCATTAAGTAGATATTTATTTTAGAATCTAAAAATATAACATTTTAAACTTAACATCGGGATATTTTAAATGAATTTTATATATTAATTTTTTCATAGCAAAAATACTAAATTAAAGTTTTAGAATAAAATAATTCATGCATTATAAAATTTATTAATTGTTTAATCAATACTGAACATTTCATTAAAATTGGATAATTACCCTGATTTTGGTAAATTTGTTTTGCAATCGCCAATGTTACAGTAAAATTGTAAACAAGCACTTAAAACCACCGAAAAAGAGGCTGATTGGCGGATCGCGTCGAAATCTACCTAAACAATTCTTTTAAAATAAACTGCATATGCAATGATATTTTTCTTTTTTAATGATGGTTATTATGTTATACTACTTATCGATTAGACAAAGTTTGACATTAAATAATAGATTTAATTATTTTTAATTCGCTTTTAAAATTCCTAGCAGGCGACAAAATGCTAAAGCCTATGTTTATTCATACTAAAACTGGTGGGGAACATGAAGAAATTTGTGATAAAAATGTGAGGCATGGTACTAAATGGTTGGGAACCACTGATGTAAACTATTAATTCGATCAAAATTGGTAAGTCAACAGTATTTCTTAAATATTCAGTTTATTATCTAAACAGTAATAGTAGGTAGTTTCTGACTCCTTCAGCTCCTTTTCACACACACACAAACACACACACACATACACACACATATATATATATGTGTGTGTGTGTGTGTGTGTTGTGCATCTGTTTATGTATGTATGTGTGTGTGTGCGTGTGTGTGTGTGTGTGTGTGTGTGTGTTTAACACATTATTTTATTATTTTTATGAGTAAGAAAAGGTGGAATGAAAACATCACACAATGCTGTTAAAGAAGAAAACAATTTATAATTATAATCATACCTGTTTACTGATCAATATTCGATTTTACAAAAATCATCATCAGAGCTCATTCACTCCCGTAGTTGTTTGGGTCGGAGAGGAAAGTCAAATGAGTTTTAAAACAAAAAAACTTAAATACTGCAAAACGAAAGACGTTACAATATTCACCAACGTGGGCATTCGCGCCATATATATGTCGGTCATGTCTCATATGTATACCTTTTGTCATCCAAATGTAGCGGGATTTTTTAGATGTTGGCAACAAGACGAAACAATTTAAACGGAAAGGGATGGGTGGATAATTATTATCATTGCATACATTGTATCCTATTTAGTATTGTTTTAGATAAAAATAGAATAAAATAATTATTATAGAGAAACATAAAATTTAAGCATTATAAAAAGTGGTCGTCTTCAGGGCAGGATATTTTGCTTTTGAGAAATCATATATATAATATATATATAATATATATATATATATATATATATATATATATGAGTGTGTCTGTGTTGTCTGTTGGTCTGTGTGTGCGTGGGTGTATGTTGTGTTGTGTGTTATTAACACAAGTACATTATTTTATTTATTTTTTTTATGGATCGCAAATGCTTGAATTTTCCATGCCTGCTTGCTGTGTCTCTCGAGCGTATTCAACGAAATATTCTTAATGGTTTCCGGTGGGCATGAAGACCCATAAAATCACCAATAGATCAATCATTCGATTGAGTATCAGTCACTCATCACGCAAATCCGACAATCAGTTAAGCGTATCGAATTTCAATAAATTCTGACACAGCGTAGATCGATAGTATAACGGTTACTGTGAAGGCATCATGGGGTCTTAAAATACGCCGACAGTATTCTATGCAGAAGAGTAAGGTCACACACAAAGGCGTTTTCATGGTATTATAACTTTTAAACTGCACCCGAAGTTATGGAGTATTTGGACTACCCCTTCATTTCCATCACTCCCAGTTCACCTGGTGGGTAGTACATATTAACGTCCCATTATTTTTGAACATTATTCGTAACTAGCAAAGAATATGCGCCAGTAATTTTTTAATGAGTGAGTATTAATAATTACGTTTTAATAATGAAATGAATTAATTAGAAAGACTAATATTAATTAAATAGAACGCATATAAAAGATTCTCACTTATTTTAAATCATTGTTAAGCTTTCGGTTTCTGAATAAAATCATTCATATAGTATTGATTTTAATAGGTAATTTATGAGGAAGTGCGTCCCGGTCTCCTGCTCTAAAAAAATGCTCTACCCGGTGACTATTAAATAACGACCCAGCTCAAGTCTCTTTCAAACAAACTATCCAATCTTTCAATCTATCATATCTAATTCTCATTTGCTTCTATTTTATTTATATTACTTTAAATACTAAGACTTTTTTTTTATTCAGGTTTGTTTAATGTCTTGTTTTAGTTTAAATAAAAGAATACGACGAAGAAAAAAAAAGAATGACGACCCCCCCCGGCCAATACATTATAACTTGTCGAAAATTATATTCTATCTTCATTTGTTCATATCTATCTATATTATTGTTTGTTATAAATCTATCTTATCTATCTACTCATAATCTATCTAATCTTTATAGCTCGCCTTTCCAAACTACTAATCCTCCACTTCATATCTAAACCAAGAATTCGACAAGGATAACGATAAATAAACAGACGAATTACGACCAGCTGAGGTTGTTATTTTTGATAGTCACCGGTCTAAAAGGTAGCAATTTTTGAGGCAGGAGACCGGGATGCACTTCCTCATAAATTACCTTTATAATACATTGGGAGATTAAACAATAATATTAGAGATCAATATAATAAATCAAAATAATTATTTATCTAATCGGTTTTGTAAAACCCAGTATGCAAATTACACCACACTATATATTATTTAAACCTTATTTATAGTGATATATCAGATATTTTACAGGATTTTAAGCCCAACGTAATAAAATGTGCTGTTTAAAAGCAAAGCTAACTCAATTTCATAGAGACATCATTAATATAGAATTAATTCTATGTAATATAATATGAATTGACATAAATTAAATACTCAAATTGATAATTTGCGCCGTAATTTCTGATGGTATTATGACATGAAGCAGTGTCGTGGTTTCCAGTTGCAGACAGACAACACCGAATCTACATTATACTAAGAATTTGAAGAGAAATAATGTAGAACCATATAGCTTGTGTGTAAACACATAATAGTTATTTAAAAATATGTCATATTACATAGGAATAATTGAAGTCCTTAAAAGTATGCATATTATGGGCATTAGTAATAGTTGGTTGAATTTACAATTTGATAGGTGCTAGGGCTTGACAGCTGCATCGATCGGAGGAGCCTCTCGATCGACACGTCTAGTCTTAACGTTAAGTACATTGATGCACTGGGCATGGACTACTCATCCACCACCAGACTCCGTCCTTAAACATCACGGGGACCCAGTCACGGCCAACCGTGGTGCCCCATTTTGTTAGAAGTCTTACTCCTCTGCATAGGTACTAGTCGGGTGCCTTCTAATGCCGCGGACGACAGGCGGTTTGAATACCTCTTAAGTAAACATATCAAACGTTGTAATTAATTAAAAAATTTGGTCATAATTTGTATATCTCAAAAGCATAAGAGGAAACACATCGTAAATAATAATATTATTGAATATTGACATTTAAATAGCAGACTTCACGAACCTCTCAGCTACATTCAAATGATTTCCAGTTTTTCAATGGGCGCATTGATACACTCCTTCATTATAGATACATGTTACATAATCTATGCGGTGGCATAAAGTTATTGTCAGCCCCTGTAATTCTGAGGGGAAATCCCTTTCATACCATGGCCGGCAGTCTTCTATGAAAGAATTACAGAAGCCCGCAAAATATGTGAAGTCACGTGGGCCCTTTTTTTCAGAGTCCCTAGTTGGCCAGTTACAGACATCAGACAGAGCAGTTCGGCCATGACGCTCTGTCTAAACTGTAACTCTGCATACGCGCGCTATGTTATGAAACTGCGGATGGAATAAAGTTAACCGCATATTACAGTAAAATAATTTTGATTCGGAGGAGTCTTGTGTTTACTAAAAACTAACAATGACACAGGTTCTGATAAGGAGAAAACCAGACCGAGGCCTCCTCAAGAAAGTCAACACCATGAACGCTAGAATACAAGACCCAGATGATAGTTACGAGCAGAAATATCAAAAACATAGCCGGCCAGAAGAAAATACGACCAGAGTATATAAAAAATAATGCAACAATAGTTAGTATAGGGTAATACATATACAATTATATATTTACGATTTTAGATGATTCGGGGTGAAAACCATTCATGTAGTAGCAATATAAGGGTATACATATTTATGGCTAGATATTGGTTAATTGTTTTAGTTGTACGACATATTTAACTTTTTCGTCAATTAATGCATATCAAGTAATTTTAATATTCAGGTGCTACGGTAACTGCTATTGCTTGTAGTAATATAAGTGTACCATTGTCGGTATACCCTCATTCTACAGTATTGAACATTACTTCAACGCTGCTTAACTTTTCGTTGTATCTATTGATGCTATCTTTGCCTTGACCGTTAATACTCCTATGAGTCCCGTCGATTTTCGTGTAACAAAAATAAACTAAATTACATAATCAACAATACCAAATTTTTTATGTATTCATGTGCGACTGTTTTCACTCATATTTTTCATTGAAAATTTTGGTATAGTATAGTGTGATCAATTAACACAATGTTTTGGCCGCTGTAACCTTCATACTTTCCTCGGGTGTTCCTGTGCATCAGAGTATTAGTATAGAAGGGTGGGAATATATGGGGGAAAAAGATATTCAAATCAAAAGTTCTTTGCTGAGGGGGGCCCAAAAACAGCGAGCTTTACGTCTTCTCACAAGCCAGAGCTTTGTCTTTTGGTCAACACATTCTTTGAGTCTTTCGTCTTTACAGCAGCTGAAAAATCCGTTAGCGTGGTTCGTAGTCGAAATAATCTTTAACAGTTCAAAATCGCAAGTCCATATTGTTAGCGTTTTTGTTTTTTTGTGTGGCCACGATAAAAAGTCCATTTCGTTACTTTAATTCGGTCGTCGCCAAAGCGCTCGTTCGTCGTCGTATCGACTCATTACTGCTGTTGCTCAACTCCCAGCGCTCGACTTGCACTTGTTATTTTATGGACATATTTATCCAAACATCCGGGCACATCAGTCGAACCTCGCGAGTTCGGATCTCTTTTTTCCTTTCTCGTTCTCCGTCACATATAGTAATGATACAACATTGGAAATATTCTTACTAGTTTGAGAGTTGATCAAACAGGGATGGCCTGAAGAAGAACTTTTCAAATAATATCAGATGACAGCTTGTATGTACGTGATTTACACTTTAACATGCGCGCTATTACATAGATGATTAACACCTGGGTAACACCCCTAGACTGTAGACACAGATGAGAGGAACTTAGACCGGACACCATGCAAATACAAAATGCCAAATCTACCAAAGGGACTTAAACGATATAATTGACCTAAGGAAAATATAGTCTCGTAAACCAAAAATGATTCAGATCGAGCCTCATCCATATGGTTCAAATATAATTAAATAACCAATATAATGTATTTTCGCTTATGAACAAGAGATTATAATCTTCACATTAAAAGTATTTGCTTCTCAGTAATTATTAGAAGAAATCTTTTTCTGTGTCTGGATAATTAGTGGATAATAATTATCCTGGATTACATTCTTATATATATAATCGGGTTATTTAAACTCTCTCTCTCTCTCTCTCTCTCTCTCTCTCTCTCTCTCTCTCTCTCTCCTTCTCTCACTACTTCTCTCTCTCACAAACACACACACAACCACACACACCTCACACTGGGGACGAGTAAAAACGATGATTATTTTCCTCTATTCATATTGGCCGATCAACGCAATAATTTTCTATTCTCTCGCTCTACGCAAAAGATAGTTTATTCTCGAACATGTCCGAAAGAGAAAGAGAGAGAGAGAGGAGGGGGGTGAGTGAGAGATTGAGAGAGGAAGAGAGAGGAGATCGCCTCCGTTAATTCCCCTGAGGGCACTTAGCGCGTTGCATTACGAGACCAAAATTCAATCAGCCACTGACGCATAGAACCGCTCCAAAAGCCGGTATGCTGATCATTGAATCCCACAATAACGTGAAAAAAGAAGAGATTGGATTCTGACGTTTCCAAACTGGGGTGAAGACGACTGTCTTTGTTCGGAATTTTGAACTCGGGTTCTCCATTTTCTTAGCGTTGCTGACAGATTGGTTGAGTTAGTTGGTTGGTTAGTTGGTTGGTTGGTTGGAATTTTCGGCATATCAAACATTTGCTTATTCTATACTAAAGATGCTTTTTCTTATTCATTCTTGTTGTGTTACTAAATTTCTAAGACTCATTTTTTATCTATTCAATCCATAGAGGAACCATAAACAGGTACTACTTTTCCGGGTCAGAGTTGACCCTTGAGTAATATCACTAAAGCGGTACTCAACACTTCCCAGAGGTCCACATTTTGACCTTCTTGTGGAATCTGGAGCCTTCGTGCGGAACACGGAGCTTTCACGAAACTTCGAAAACGAACTCTTTCTTAAATCCACACGGATTGAATTTTCTCATCCTGTTAACTATGACTGCGGTTACAAGAAAAAGAATAAGATCGTTAGGAAGAATGAACATATGACCGGTAAATAGTAAGTAAAGTCCTCGGGGTGGCTCAAAGTCGGTATCAGCCAGACAACGAGGAATCCATCCCTTTTTCACTAGCGCTAGATCCTCTTTAATTTCAAAGATCCAAAATGTTAGCTAGGATAGGACAACAAAAAACAAAGGAAAATCGTAGACAAGCCCAGGAATTTATATCTTGTCACCTCAACTCTCCAAATTATCCTAAAAGACTATAGAATACCTGCTTATATTTGATCAAATATTACTCATGACCAACAAAACAAGCGAGTTCTCGCATATTTCTTATTTTCTGTGATACATTATTTTTCCTCAAGTTAACCAAAGCCCTGATGAAGATCTATTGAAATAGATCGAGAACAATGCAGCGTAGGCGAAATAAACATTACTTTATTTATATGAATCAATGAGTTGTTTTGTTTTTTTTCAATTTTTCATAATATCACATGCTCTGTCGGTTCATTTATTCCACTTTCCTTCACACACACACACACACACACACACACATATATATATATATATATGTGTATATATATATATATATATATATATATAAATATATATATGGCACGCGTTGATTCGAGTTTCAATTCCTAGACGAAGCTGTTGGCATTTCACATAGCGCTAATAGCCTTGGGAAAGGTATGAATCCATATATTCTCTCTCAGCTATGGGTAAATAGTAGGGCAGACTGGGCCCTTCAGCCTGGTAGGTAACCAGCTAGAGAGGGATAACTCTAATTCAAAATTCCTGAGGTCGCGTCGTTGATTGGGTTGTGGCAACCCTTGATGCACCAATTCTTTCCTATCGACTGTGCCAAAAAGTGCGGATGGTCCAACACAAGCCTCAAGCAACTCCATTTAAATTACAAAATGCACATATGTGCCCTGTGAAGCGTGCTCTCATTGTGTTGTGTGTCAACCCTCCCACTGTGCGTTCGAAAATCGACGAGGAGTCAATAATATATATATATGTATATATATTATATGGAGTGACCTAACCTATTATATATAATGTGTGTGATGTGTGTCGCATGTAGCGCTCGCTCTCAGCTCACGATTGTTGTGTGCGTGCTTACATGTATTTGCGCTTTGAAGATGCAATCAATATAAATTAAAAGTAAACAATCTTCTTTGTTTATTATTCAGGTTAGGGTCTTTGCCCTATTGCTTGCTATATACATGGTCTATTATAGTATTATGTCTTCTATTGAATTTGGGCATTGTGTTGTCAGGTTTGGTGCTGGACAATGGATCCATTTGTTCAGATCTTCGTTGAAGACGGGTGTGCCTTTGTACGTTCTTCCATAATTTAGCCAGCTTCTTATGCTAAAAAACCTAATCTGCGTTCGCGGGCTCTATTTTCTGCTATCTGCTGAAGTTGCTAAACTTCCAGGATATGTGATTCTTTATTAAAATGTTTTAATAAAAGCCTACCTTTGCATAGCGTTTACTTTGCTCAGATCCTGTC
>JALAJA010000582.1:25000-32356 GCA_023376005.1 Doryteuthis pealeii | reverse complement strand
TCAACTTCTTAGCGAGTTTAACAGGTTTGGAATCAGAGTTTTCCTTTCTTCTTAGGCTGGTTACCTAGCCATTGCCGTTAAAGAGCCCAGTCTGTTCCTGCTATTTTACCCATAGCTTGAATGGAGAATTGCGATTACAACCTTTCCTAAGGATATTAGCGCCATGTAAAATGCAAACAGCCTCGTCCAGCGAATTGAACCTCAGGACGAAGCATGCAATTTCCTACCACTCTAACCATTACACTAAAACGCACCGTCCAATAGTATACAAGTGACTCTTATTTATCTATCCCAACCCTTTTTTTATTTATTGTGTTATGATAACTATATTAAATCATTCATAGGATTGATTTTTAATACGTTGGAGAATAAAACAATAATATAAAGAGATTTAATAACACCAAGTAATTATTTATTAAAAACCGACGTTTTCTTTAAAACCAGTATGCAAATTAAACCACACCATATTTTATGTAAACCTTTATTTCATAGTGATATGTAAGACACATTGCAGGATTTTAAACACGCTAATAATTATGGGGCTATTTTGAGATTAATCTTAACTTAGATTTTCATAGAGACATCATTAATAATAAGACTTATTCTATTCAATATATATTAATGATTTCGAATTCTAAATTAGATACTCATTGATAAACTTACTCAATTCTTGATGGTATTGTGACGTGATCGGTTAAAAGGACAGCGACAGGACACCGAATCTCTATCACAATAAGATGTCCCGCACATAGATGACATAGAATCAAAATGTTTCACTCGACATATTTTAATTATGTGTGATGTTTAGCTACTTTTTTAAATTTCTTCGACAAACCAATTAATAAAAAGTAGCTATAATTTCAGAAATTTCATTAAATTTCGTCTAGTTTTTCCAAGAAAATAAAAAAAAAAAGCCTAAATTATTCTCTTAAAAAGATTAATTAACGTAGAATTTGACTTTTTTAAAATCAATAATTACACCATATTGATAACTGGTGAATTTAATTTGAATTAATTAAACTCCGGAGTTTAAATTCTCACAAAAATACAGAAAATTGTCAAATAAAGATGATAAATTAATTACTCATTGAAAAATTAACATAATTCTTGAGCATTGTGACGTAAGCAGTGACGTAGTTTCGGTTACAGGTAGACTGGACAAACCGAATCCCCATTATTATAAATATATATATATATATATATATATATATATATATATATATCTTATTATAATGGAGATTGTGTGTGTTCTGTCTGTAACCGAAACTAAATCACTACTCGAGTCACAATTCCCTTAGTTATTGACGTCACATTCACCATGAATTTATCCTTATTTTAACCTCAATTATTAATAATATTGTTTACATTATTAATACTGTAACCATATCTACATGCTAACAACATGCAATTGTATTTATATATACAACAAAAAATAGCGGTTTACAATGTGAACGGGAAGACTAATTTGCATATTGATATTAAAAATGTAATTTTAATAAATATGTGCTTTAGTATTATTGGTTTCTAACTGTTTGGCTTATTTTTAATGAATATAAGTAAAAATCTCTTCAATAAATCTTAAATGAAATCCATTAACAAGAAAAGATAACTGTCATTTTATTCTTTACTTCCTCTTTTAACTAAATACTTAAATTAGAAAAATAACAATGAAAGACAAGAGTGATGGAAGAGTAAATTTCAGTTGTTCTATTTTTTCGATTTATATCCCCCTCTGTTTCAAAATCTTTTTATCTGCATTCTTATTTAGTTTCATTGGCGTTTCTAATTTAATACGATATTTCATTATATTAAAACTTAAATACTTGCACCCGGAGGGTGCATATATTTGCTAGTATATATAAGGTGTATCAAAAAGTATCGAGGTTTTCGGTACTTTAGTCACACCATGTATCCGAAAAAAATAACGTTCCAATTTATTCATTGATTACTATCCTGGTTAATACAGTTTTAAACTTGGTACTTTTTGACACACCTTGTATTCTGAAAAAATAATAGAAACGTTATTTTTTTCAGAAAATCTTGATACGTTTTAACACACCTTATATATATATATACTATATATAATATATATAATATATATATATTATTTATTCATTTTCTATATATTAAACAACCGTTTTACTGACAACTTGCATTTGAAAATATTTATTGCACAATCTGCAAGGATATATTTTCAGGGGATTTCCTGGATGAGCGAAAATATCAACCATTACTCATAAATCTATAGTCTTAAATTTCCCATTTATTATTTGATTCATTTCACGGAATATAAAGAAATTACTTCCCATTTCTAAGTTCAGATCACTTTAGGACGTGGTTGCATATAATCACCTAAAGATCTGTTACATGAAACTCTGAGCCGTGAGTGGTTTTATCTATATATATATATATATAATATAATATATATATATATATATATGGGGTGTCAAAAAGTATCGAAAATTTGTTGTACTTTTTGACACACCTTGTATTCTGAAAATAAATAAGTTCCATTCATATTTTTTCAGAATACAAGGTGTGTCAAAAAAGTACCAAGTTTAAAGATAGAAATGACGAATGGATGGAACGTTATATTTTCAGAATACTAGGTATCAAAAAATACAAAAAATCTTGATACTTTTTTGCCAGAAGATCTGAAACACGTGTTGCTGAAGTAAAAATTATAAAATCTTTTGCAAAACAAAAGTATTCACCTTCTTATAAAAATTCAATTTTCTCCCCAGGACCTGTTACAATCTTATGGGTTATCCTTGTAGGCCTTAAGCAAGAGCGCTTGTCCAGTGGATTTGAATCCTTGGTAATCCCTTGGTAAAGAGTCCTGAGTATTGCTAATCGTCTGATAATCCTGAATATTGTAAGTCCCTCCTCAATGAGTGCAATTAGAATTAATGACCAGTGTGGGGTTCAAGTAGTTGTATCAGCCACACAGTTTGGTTGGTTATTGGCTTAAGTAATAAACCACGTGACTTAGGCTAGGTCTATAAATTCAGGTGGGCAATTGGAGTATACCTTATATACCCAAAATATTCCAACAGACCCATTACAACTCTTCATTGTAAGTCTTAGAAATTACCATTCTCCCACTTTTCGCAAGTCATTTCCAAACCATATCCAAACAGTTTTACCAATTCAAAATCCTGATGAAGGTCGCTAAATCAGAAACGTTATAACGTCGACTGCTCCATCAAGAATAAATTCACCTTTTTGCAGGACTTCGTGTTTTCTATTTTTTCTACATGCTGTCGGATGTATTTTCCTGTTTTCTCACACACACACACACACACACACACATATATATATATATATATATATATATATATATATATATATATATATATTTATATATATATATAAGTTAATTAGAAAGGGAAATGAATCGACGGGTATGAGTATAGATAAAAGGATATGAAAACAACACAATATGCTTGTTTAAAGTGAAAATATTTTATATCATATTCATAGCTAATATTGAACAATAGTTCGATTTATATAAATTATCTTCAGAGCTTGTTTACTCGGTCTTAACGAGCTCTGAAGATGATTTTTTATAATCGAAATATTGTTAATATTAGCTATGAATATGATATAAAATATTTCACTTTAACAGCATATTGTGTTGTTTTCATACCCTTTTATTTTATTACTAATAATATATAATATATATATATTATATATACATGTGTGTGTATGTGTGTGTGTGGATGTAGCAAGTCTTATTTCAGGGTCTTCTGCAACTCTTTCATTCATTGTCCGTTTGTGAGCTCGTTCATGACTTTTCACTCCTACCAGTGACTTTACACAACTTAAAATATATCTGTCACTCATAAACGATCGGTGTTTAACTGAGTCAACAGGCGTTGTATGCTCTCGTTGAACTCTCATCTGACGCTTGAAACCACCAGCTGTTCGGCACACTTAGTGCAGCTGGAACATAAAAGTCCTCAAGGCGGAATCATGTTTGGAATCAGAGTATGGCATGGGAGAAGACAACAATTGTAGTCGGGTTGCTTCATGTGATTTCATGTGATTGACCAGGCCTGGCTTTGACAATAGGGCCTGGTCACACTCATCACAGATCCACATATCACCAGAATTGGCCGGAGAGTTTCACTTTTTCGGCATGCTTTGTTTGACTTTTTGCCCGGTCCACCCTTGCTGCTTCAAACTGTTCCGCACCCCTGTATACCGCAGCCCTCCACGATCGCATATCAGGGACTCCCAATTATCGACGGGAATACTAAAATATGTCAGACACTCCTTAACACTATCTCGAAACCGTTTTGTTTTTTTTTTTGTTTTTGTGGTCTTTTGCCAAAAAAAGAAACTCACCATAAAAAAAGCTGTTTTGGTAGTCTAGAGTCATCAAACCGAACAAGATGACCCGCCCAACGTGGGTCATATATATATATATATATATATATATATATATATAGTGTGTGTGTGTGTGTGTGTGTGTGTGTGTGTGTGTGTGTTGTGTTTGTGTTGTGTGTGTGTGTGTGTGTAATTTAAAAAACTGTTAACATAAGCAGAAGTTATGGAGAGGATATATATATATATTATATATATATATATATATATATATATTGGTGTATGTGTGTTTGTGTGTGTGTGTGTGTGTGTACGCGCGTGTGTGTGTGGTGTGTACAGCGCCGTGTGTGTGTGCGTGTGTGTATTTAAAAAAACTGTTAACATAAGCAGAAGTTATGAAGAGGATATAGGAAAGAAATCAAGAATGTGTTGACAGCAATGGTGAACAGAAGGAATCTGTTTGAAATTATATTATGAAAGTATTTTCATACAAGTGTTAACATTTCTGAATCATTCTCTCTTATTTGCAGGGTGTTTCAGAAGTTGCGCATTATCCTGGTTTTCAAAAAATTACACCCTTATTGATTAAAAAAAATCTTTATTGCTTTAAAAAAAAAAAAACACCGTCATGAGAAT
Source organism: Doryteuthis pealeii (assembly GCA_023376005.1). Lineage (NCBI taxonomy): Eukaryota > Metazoa > Mollusca > Cephalopoda > Myopsida > Loliginidae > Doryteuthis > Doryteuthis pealeii. Next base: position 27,391 of record JALAJA010000582.1, on the reverse strand, counting down.
ATTATCATAACAAATGCTCAAATTAAGCACCCTCTTGCAATGAAACACGGCATCAATCGGGTCTTCATCAAACCATCTTTCCGTATATACCCTATCTATGAACATTAATGCGTTATGTCCCAGTCCTCATAAAATACGCGGAATAATTATGCTGACTGGGTAGTCTTTATTACCACTAGCAGTGGTTTACCTTCTTCATGCTGTTTACATTTTGGCACGAGGATGCGAATTGACTCTGTGCAGAGTAGAATCTAAAAGGAGTGTTATATACCCAACTTATGAAAATTTTATGGGTATGACCCACTCCTCATAAATATGGAAGAATTATGCTAACTGAGTAGTCTTATACCACTAGCAGTGGTTTACCTTCGTCATGCTGTTTACATTTTGCGACGAGGATATGAAATGACTCTGAGCAGAAAGTAGATTCTAAAAAGGGAGTGTTATATACCCAACTTATGAAATTAATGGGTATGACCCAATCCTCATAAAATATGGAAGCAATTTATGCTGACTAGTAATTCTTATACCACTAGCAGTGGTTTACCTTCTTCATGCTGTTTACATTTTTGGCGGACGAGATGTTGAAATTGAAACTCTGTGCAAGCTAGATCGAAAAAAGGGGTTATATACCCTACTATGAAAATTAATGCGGTAGCACCCATCCTTATAAATATGAAACCAATTATGCTTGACTTGAGTAGTTCTTATACCCACTAGCAAGTGTTATCTTCATCACATCACTGGGAGTATTGATCTTGATCAATGTTATAAAGATTCCATTTGATTTTCCAAACCGCTTTGGTTATTTCTCATTTAGTAAAACTTCGTTAGGTTACAACATTTTAGCGACGAGGATGAGATATTGGACTCTGCGCCAGAGTAGATCTGAAAAAGGAGTGTGTATAATAACCCTACCATATGAACATTAATGCGTATGTCCCAATCCTCATTAAATACATGACTATTATTGCTGAACTGGCGTAGTTTTTATACCACTAGCAGTGGTTTACCTTCTCCACGTGACTGGCGAGTAATGTATTTTGTTAATGTTTATAAAAGATTCCACTTTCATTTCCAGACTCCGTTTTTTGTTTATTTCTGATTTAGTAAACATTTGTGTTTAGGTTACCACAGAGTGGAACAACAGTGACAAGAATGAAGAGAGAGTTAAAAGTTGGGAGTCTTGCGGAAGTTTTGCGGGGGAGACGGAGAAAAGAGTCTGGGCTGAGTGTTTGAGGAGGACGGATTGATGCAGTCAGTCTTCTAAGAACATTTTTACTTGTGGTAATATAATATATATAATATATTATATAATTATAATATATATATTAATTAAAGAAATAACAAAAGACTTAGAATCTTTGCATTATAGACTATTTCAGGGAGCTTAGACAAAATGTCTAATTTTCCCCGACTCATCAGATGCGAATTTCGCATGTCGCTAAGGAAAATTTCTTCTCTGGACTTTGGATTATTATATATATATATATAATTATATATATAATATATATATATAATATACTGAGAAAAAACAACTATGTCTTTCTCATTTTAGTAACCTTTGTTAGGTTTACAACATTTAGCGTGAGGATGAGATATTGACTCTGTGCAGAGTAGATCTAAAAAGGAGTGCGTTATATACCCTACCTATGACTTAATAAATGGGTATGTCCAATCCTCATAAATACGGGACTATTATGCTGACTGAGTAATCTTATACAAACTAGCGCGGTGGTTTAGCTTCTTCACGCCGTAGGCAAGTATTGTATTTTGTTAATGTAATAAAGATTCCATTTCATTTTCCGAACCCCGTTTGTTATTCTCTCATTTAGTAAACTTTTGTCAGGTTTACAATACTTTCACCACTCCTGAAGGTTTCAGCTTTGCACCGAGGTGTTATTTTCATCCTTCAAATCATCAAGAGTGCGTGGACGATTCTGGTTTTTTAACCACCTGTGGGTAAAATCACGAGTGTCGATCCCAGGGGGGCATCCCTCCAGGAAACACCTGCCCCCTCGATTTAAAGGGGCAGGGTGGGTTTATTGCCCAGTGCCTGAGGCGCCCCCTTGAGGGGAATGCGAGGGGATCGACGCAATTTTTTAACCCGCCACCCATGAGTCTCGGCTTGTATGTGGTCCCACGTTAATAGGGCCTTGTGCCTGACCTTGTACAAGTGGAGTACGAGGATAATATCTGGTACACAACATATTTCAGATGTTCCAACCCCCACCCACCAAGAAAACAGTCATGGGTAGTAAGATTAATTATTTTTAACAAGAAGCATGTTACCACCGTCACCTAGGTAGAGGTTGACAAAAGATTAGCATCGCAAATCTATTGTTACAATTAGATCCTCACAGGGTTGCCCCATTAAAATCCCTATGCGTT
>JALAJA010000582.1:17500-20000 GCA_023376005.1 Doryteuthis pealeii | reverse complement strand
AAGTTTTAAATACTCTCTCTCTCTCTCTCTCTCTCTCTTAGTATAATATATATAGTATATTATATATATATATATGTATATATATATATTATATATTTATAATATATATATATGCAGTGGAGAGGTAAAAATATTTCGTTCACTTTAAAACACACACACACACCACACACAACACACACACACACACACACACACGAGGTTTGAGTTCAAAGTTTTCCTTCTCCTAAACTGGTTGCCCTAAACAAAGTTAAATAGCCCAGTCTGTCATACTATTTACCCATAGCTGGAGCGGAGAATAGTTTGGATTCATACTTTTCCCAAGGGTACTAGCACTATGTTAAAATATACACACATCTGTAACAAAACACATGCATAATATATATGGTGTGTTAGTTATATATCATGAGTATTATATAAATATATGTGTGCGTGTGAGTGTATAATAATATATATATATATATATATATATATATATATATATATATTATACCACATTATATATGTATATTACTTCTAGGGCACAAGAAGAAATATATAGTCTTTTCGAGACTTGCAATGGCAATGATATATATATATATATATATCATTGCCATTGCAGATTCTCGGAAAGTACTATATATAATTCTTCGTTGCCATGGAAGTAATAATATATATATATAATATCATCAAGTCGTGCTGAGTACGAATCCCATGGATCTCTTTACCACCTGTGTCTATCGGTCGTCACCTCTGCATCCACTTTCATACATAACTGCTGTCTGGTTATCAAAAAATAAATAATACAAAGAAATATTACTTATTTCTGTTCATATGTATGTCCATTTCTATTTTTTTCTGTCTGTCTGATCTGTACTCTCTCTACTCTATATATATATTACCAAACCCCTCCGCACACCGAGCAGGATGTGACACAAGGTCAATTTCTTAAACGGAATTCAACAGGTTTGAATTCAGGAGTTTTTCCTTTTTCTCCTAGACCCGGTTACCTTAACCAAGCCGTTAAAGAGTCCAGGTCAGCCCTACTATTTATCCATAGCTGGCAGGGAGAGCTAGGATCATACCTTTCCCAAAATTATTAGCGCTAAGCTCTATGATATGTACAAACACAATGATGTTCCAGGAAGTGTACAGCATCTTTGGTTTACCCCCCCACACCTTAATTAATGTTCAAAACATAATCATTATACACACACACACACACACACACACCACACACCACACACCCACACACACACACATATTATATAATATATTATATGTAGGTGTGTGTGTGTGTGTGTGTGTTTTGTGTGTGTAGATGTGGTGTGCTATCCGCCACTGAAGAGACGTGGAAACCGGTACCCGAAACACGGTTTGTGGACGTACTTATTATATGCTCCCCAAACCAGCGTAGAGCTCTCTAGCGTGACTCTAAATTAACTTTCACCGCCAGCATAAAAGCCAATGATATGCGTCCTGTCTATTACAGACTGGCATCTTCTCTGGTGATCGTAAAAATATATTAAACAAATGTATTTATTTAATAGTGTCTTAAACACCGCTCGCCTTAATGGCAGCTGTCAAAATTGGCGCGAGCGTTAACCGAATCGGACTGAATGAAAAGTCATCAGTTCCGGTTACCTCCTGGTGCGGACGGTAGTTGCTGTGTATGTAGCCACACTGAAGAGACGTGTGAAACGTTGCTAACATATAAAATTCAAAAAAGTAACATCGGTGGTATTTTTTTTTTTAAATTTGATTATTTTTAAATGAGAAAATTTTCTTTTTAAAGTGTCAGGTGTACTTTTTTTCTTGACACCTCACCGGCCGGAAAAATAACGCATAGGGATTTTAAGGGGCACCCTGTGAGGATCTAATTGTAACAAATAGATTTGCGATGCAATCTTTTGTCAACCTCTACCTAGGTGACGGTGTCACTGTCCGTAGTTAGTGGGTAACATGCCTTTCTTAGGTTTAAAAATAATAAATCTTACTACCCATGATGGTTTTGGGAGTGGGGGTATTGGAACATCTGTGAATATGTGGACCAATAACCGACTCCACTTGTACAAGGTCAGGACAAGGCCCTATTGAACGTCGCGGACCACAGTACAAGCGGAAGACTCATGGTGCGGCCGTTAAAAAATTGCGTTCCGATCCCGCTCCGCATTACCCCTCAAGGGGGCCCGCGCTCAGCACTGGCATAAACCCACCCTGGCCCCTTTAAATACGAAGGGGCAGGTGTTTCCTGGAAGGGATGCCCCCCCTGGGATTTCCGACACTCGTGATTTTTACCCACAGGTGGCTTAAAAAACCAGAATCGTCCACGCACTCTTGATGATTTGAAGGATGAAATAACACCTCGGTGCCAAAAGCTGAATACCTTCAGGAAGTGTGAAAGTATTGTAACCTGACAAAAGTTACTAAATGCAACGAGATTAACCAAAACGGGGGTCTGGCAAAAATGAAATGGATCTATTACATTAACAAAAAATACAAATACTTGGCTACGGCGGTGTTA
>JALAJA010000582.1:0-12500 GCA_023376005.1 Doryteuthis pealeii | reverse complement strand
AAGTATTTAGTTAAAAGAGGAAGTAAAGAATAAAATGACAGTTATCTTTTCTTGTTAATGGATTTCATTTAAGATTTATTGAAGAGATTTTTTACTTATATTCATTAAAATAAAGCCAAACAGTTAGAAACCAATAATACTAAGCACATATTTATTAAAATTACATTTTTAATATCAATATGCAAATTAGTCTTCCCGTTCACATTGTAAACCGCTATTTTGTTGTATATATAAATATAATTGCATGTTGTTAGCCTGTAGATATGGTTAACAGTATTAATAATGTAAAACATATTATTAATAATTGAGGTTAAAATAAGGATAAATTCATGGTGAATGTGACGTCAATAACTAAGGGAATTGTGACTCGAGTAGTGATTTAGTTTCGGTTACAGACAGAAACACACACAATCTCCATTATAAAAATTATATATAATATATATATATATATATATATATATATCTTAATAATAATGGGGATCGTGTCAGTCTACCTGTAACCGAAACTACGTCACTGCTTACGTCACAATGCTTTCAAGAATTATGTTAATTTTTCAATGAGTAATTAATTTATCATCTTTATTTGACAATTTCTGTATTTTTGTGAGAATTTTAAACTCCGGAGTTTAATTAATTCAAATTAAATTCACCAGTTATCAAATATGTGTAATTATTGATTTTAAAAAGTAAAATTCTACGTTAATTAATCTTTTTAAGAGAATAATTTAGGCTTTTTTTTTTATCTTTCTTGGAAAAACTAGACGAAATTTAAGGAAATTTCTGAAATTATAGCTACTTTTTATTATTGGTTGTCGAAGAAATTTAAAAAGTAGCTAAACATCACACATAATTAAATATGTCGAGTGAAACATTTTGATTCTATGTCATCTAGTGCGGGACATCTTATTGTGATAGAGATTCGGTGTCTGTCTGTCTTTAACCGATCACGTCACAATACCATCAAGAATTGAGTAAGTTTATCAATGAGTATCTAATTTAGATTCGAAATCATTAATATATATTGAATAGAATAAGTCTTATTTATTAATGATGTCTCTATGAAAATCTAAGTTAGATTTATCTCAAAATAGCCCATATATTAGCGTGTTTAAAATCCTGCAATGTGTCTTACATATCACTATGAAATAAAGGTTACATAAAATATGGTGTGGTTAATTTGCATACTGGTTTTAAGAAAACCGGTTTTAATAAATAATTACTTGGTGTTATTAATCTCTTATATTATTGTTTTATTCTCCAACGTATTAAAATCAATCCTATGAATGATTTTATATAGTTATCATACACAAATAAATAAAAAAGGGTGGGATAGATAAATAAGAGTCACTTGTATACTATGGAGGTGCGTAGTGTAATGGTTAGAGTGGTAGGAAATGCATGCTTCGTCCTGAGTTCAATTCCTGGACGAGGCTGTTTGCATTTACATGGCGCTAATATCCTTAGGAAAGGTATGTATCCAATTCTCCATCAAGCTATGGGTAAAATAGCAGGACAGACTGGGCTCTTTAACCATGGCTAGGTAACCAGCCTAAGAAGAAGGAAAAACTCTGAATTCAACCTGTTAAACTCGCTTAAGAAGTTGACCTTGGGTCACTCCTGCTCGTGCGGAGGGGTTGGTAAGATACATATTATGGAGTTTTGTTTTATTTTTTTCTTGTGAGAGTTGGATGACAGCAATATTGGTTTCTTTTTTTTAATGCCATATCAACTTTCATGGATTAGTAATACCAAAGGCATACTTAAAGAACAGTATGTACTGTAAAGTCGACGGAGTGGCCTATTGTCGGTATCAGCCAGACAACCAGAGAGTCTTTTCCCCTTTTCACTAGCACTAGACAAGGAGATTGTTTTTGCGTCTGAGGTGGAGACCACACCTACCATCAGCTCCCAACTTTACGCACAGATCCCTGTGCTACTCGCGTGCTGAGTTGGCCAGGACGTATTGAACGCAGAACCTTCTGGTTGCGAGCCGGATGCTCTACGACTAAGCTAAAACAGTAATGGTACTATTTAACTAATAGATGAGGGTTTTTACCAAGAGTATCAGTCTGAAAATGAACGTAATAGCACGATCGGTGTGCGAACTCGCTTACTACGATATTGATGTCCGGGTCGTTTGCCGCTACGCCACGGTGATTTCAATGATGAGTGAAACTAAATAGACGTGTTTTGGTCTTTACGATATCTATTAATAATGGAGATTCGGTCTCTATTTGTCTGTTACCAAAACTACGCCACTGATTCCATCACATTTACCCAAAATCCTCATACATAGAATAAAGAAACCTTGTTGAATTAATTTTGAATTTAACAGTGAGAAATTTGATTTGTTAGAAATAAAACATATTTTTTGAATTTTGATAGGAAAACTATTTTTATTTCTATTACTAAAAGAATTATAAGATTTTCAAAGATCTGTTGCCATTTTTACGAAAGAGCTTGGCCAAAAAATCCTTTATACGTCCAAAAGGATGTCGATGAAATCGAGACAAAATTTGGTAAAAAATGATTTTTTTTACACTAAAATTAACGTATTCGTTCAATTTTAATAACATTTGGTAGAAGTATGTAAAATTGAGTATATTAAAAAAAGTATTGCCATCAGTCATAAAACAAAACAAATTCCCACCACCTTAGGCAATGTCTTCAAAAAATAATTTTTACACCACCCGGAGGGTTGTTTTTGTTTTGCTAGTCTTAATTAATAAAGATTTGATAAAAAAAACAAAATTGTTAGTTTGCTGGAGAAGGTGGTGGTCACGTTACTAATAGACGTATTAGATGTTTGCAGTTTTATTGGTTTAGCAAACACCCAAGGGATGCAAGACTTCCAAACACCATTGTTTTTTTTCATAAATAGATTTGGTTATTTCCTATAAGTCTAACATAAACAAAGGGGAGCCACTCTTGACTGATAAATTATTTATTTATTTTCCATTAAACTAACCCTAAACCATAACCCAGCCCTAATCCATAACCCTAAACCTAACCCTAACTCCGTCTTCTTTTTTCCTAGTAGATCAATAAATGAATAAATAATTTACTAGTCAAGAGTGGTTCCCTTTGTTTATGTTAGACTTATAGTAAATAACCATAGATTTTGCTGTCTAGTAATATTAAGTTGTGCCTTTCCAGCTGAGATGACGTTAACCACCACACCGTCAAGTATTTTCATAACAAAAAAATGTGAATTTAGTTAATCTTCTTCTAGGACTATTGATCCAGTCTGCTCGATTATGGAAAATAATGGATTGATACCTTTACTAAGGGCATTAGCATGATGTGAAACGCAAACAGCTTATTCCTGGATTTGAACTCGAATAGACCATTCCGTTTCCTTTCGACGGAAAAGCACCGCTCTATCTCTACTTGTCTATATCTTACACCCCTCATACATGCACACACCAACACGCACACAAATGCATTATTCTATTTAAGATTATTTAAGATATAAGATAATAATAGAAAACATATGTAAAATTCCGTCTTCTTCTGAGCAGAATGTTTTGATTTTTAAAAGAAAAAAACGGTAGATACAGGAGGAATATTCAAAATTGATTATATTGTAAAATGGAATCTTTTTTTTTAAAAACTCCAAAGTGTTTCCTGGCTTGAAAAATAATGTGGAATATTTCTAGCTGTTCATGTTCTGAATTTTAAAAAGAATAAAAACATTGACGAAGCGCATCGATGAAGGCTAGAAATATACGAAGACTTGCGAGAAATGTTGACTTGCAAACAAATCTATTTTCCCACTGAAGTCCCATGGCTGGTTAGTTGGTTAGGTTTTACGGCACGTCAACCCTTGTTGGGTTACTTTATGTCGAAGACGTTTTTTTATTCATTCTTTGATAGTGTTAATAAAAAAAATTCCTTTTTTCCTTACTTTCAAAGGGTAGAGGTAGGTATGTACGACCGTTATAATCTTGCAACACCCTCTGGTTAAAAATGAGACCGTCCAAATCGTCCAAGATGAAAGGCAAAACATTTAAATCCTGATTATTGGTGTTGCTTATCCGCCGAATTCTTATTTCTTATGAGTATTGTCACCTCAGCTAAAATAATAGACCATTCAGTTTTTATCTTAAAAAAAAAATGAAAGGGAAGAAAATACCATAGCTAACAGAAAATATCAGAAAGCAAGAAATAAGATTGAAAGATATTAGTGAAAAAGATAGAAAGAGAGGGTGAGCGCGCGAAGCTATAATGCTAATCTGTTTCAATCAAATATAATGAAAAGGGGAATAGAAGGAAAAAAGGAAATGAGAGAGAGAGAGAGAAGAGAGAGAGAGAGAGAGAGAGAGAGAGAGAGAGAGGAGAGAGAGAGAGAAGAGAGTTAAATCAAGATTGGTATACTTTTTACATATTGAACTATTTAGCAAAAGCTCTTAAGTAAAACATATCAAAACGTAATAATTAGTTATTTTATACTGTGGTATATCCACAAGTCCTGCTAGTGTATACGTAATTTTGGTAGATATGTAGTATATGTTGAGAGTAGTGTACGAAGTGAAGATGAAGACAGAAATAGAAAATGAAAAAAAAAAAAAACGAGTAGGAAGTAGGGAAATATTATAATGATAACAGTGAATAAGCGAAAAAGCCGATATGAATAGAAACGGGGACGGAATGAATAAATAATTAAAGAAAATATTGTAAAAATTATCGCTGAAGTTAGCAGAAACAGTTGAAGCTAAAAAAACGGATGGTTGACCCCAAGAACACATATTCCCGCTGTGAGTCGTCAATTCAGTTTAAATATAAACACGAAATATCATTAGGGCCGGGCAGAAATATGACTGGGGTGTCAAAAGGGTAGAGGTAGGTAGAAGCAGAAAGGTGATCAAGTCTCAGTCAAAAGTTTCTTTACCAAAACCAATCTGTACGCTGTCACCTGTGGCAACGACAAGTAATTATACATCAACAAAATAATTAAATATGGCACTTGTTAAATTACTATTTGGCACACTGTCTTTGGCTTAAAACATCGGATACTTTAAATGCCACCATGTCTGCTTTAGAATATATATTTATATACACTGAGATGGCAAAAGATTAGGAGCAGAGGCTGTAGTAAGAATAACAGCTACTGTCTCGTAACAAAAGCACAGGTCAAGATACCAAGATAGAAATGACCATGAATGGAACGTAATTTTTTTAGAATACAAGGTGTGTCATAAAAGTGCCGAGTTTGAAGCTGTATTTGCTAAGATGGAAATGAACAATGAATGGAACGTTATTTTTTCAGAATACAAGTTGTGTTCAAAAAGTACAAAAAATCTCGATACTTTTTTGACACACCTGGTATATATGATATATAGATATATCATTATATTGTATCATATATAATATACCATATAATTATATCATATATGGTTATATAACAATAAGTCAGAGTCAGAAGTATGTATTTACATATTTACCCTCCGTGTTGTAAGGGAAGATACTTTCCCTACAAGAAAAGTTGAACTTGTCCAACGAAGCCCATAAAATGATACGGTCTACATAGTTGGAGTAGTCTAGTTCGAGTAGTAGCTAATTGCTACATAATTAATTAATGTTGTGGAAACGCTGCGTGTTGGACTCTATTATGTTATATTTTATTATATCGAAGGTAATAAACTTATGTTAACCTTTCGTCCGAACTTCAGTGTTGTTATTTGATAATTAAGACTCAACATAAAGTAACTTTCTAAGCGGAGTTTAACGAATTGGAATTCAGAGATTTCATTTTAGACTGGTTGCTATACCAATGTTAAAAAACATGTCTGATCTACAATTTTAGCCAGAGCTGAAGGGAGAATAAATGGATTCATACCTTTCACAAGGAATTAGGGCTATGGGAAATGCTAACTGCGTCCTCCAGGATTTGAACTCGGTTCGCCGAGTCCATTTCGTCCTGTGTGCTCCATGATTAGTCTTGCAACAGAGATTATAATTACTGTTGTTAAAGAGCTGCGCGTTGGACTCTATCTTATATATATCATTTGTAACAAAGGGTAATAAACCTGTTAAATTTTCTTCCGGATTTCAATGTTGTTATTTGATAATTGAGATACAACATAAATTACATTTCTTAGTGGAATTTAACGGGCTGGAACACAAAGTTTTCTTTCTAAACTGGTTACAATACCAATGTTAAAAAAACCGTGTCTAACCTGCTATTTTAGCCAGAGCTGAAGGGTGAATAATTGGATTCATACCTTTCCCAAGGTATTAGCACTATGTGAAATGCAAACTGCGTCCTCCAGGATTCGAACTCGGTTCGCCGAGTCCATTTCGTTCGACTATAACCATTACACGACAAACCAGATGTATATCAAATAATACAATATAATGAGAATGGCACTGTGAAATTACTCTTTGTCACATTGTGTCTTTGGCTTAAAATATCGGATACTTTAAATGCCGCCATATCTCTTTTTAGAAATATATATATATAGTATATATATATATATATATATAATATATAATTATAATATATATACACTGAGATGCCAAAACAGCTACATGTGGCAAGAATGACAGCTTCTCCAATGATTTATATGAAAAATATTAATGATTTTATGATGTTATATTATGATTATATAATAATTATAGAATTATAATCTATAATTATTTTATATAATCATACAATATATCTTATTATAATAGAGATTGTGTATCTGTAACCGAAACTGTATAACTACTCAAGTCTCAATTCCTTTGTTATTTATGTCAAATACTCCATGATTTTATTTCTATTAAAATCTCAATTATTAATAAATTGTTTTACATTATTAATACTGTTGGTCATATCTACATACTATTAACGTGCAATTGTATTATATAAACAACCAAATAGCGGTTTACAGTGCGAACGGAAAGGCTAATTTGCATATTGATATTAAAAATTTTAATTTAATAAATATGTGCTTAATATTATTGATTTCTAACTATTTGGTTTATCTTAATGTATATGAGCAAAAATCTCGGGGGTAAATTCTTAAAAGAAATCCATTAACAAAAAGAAAATAACTGTAATTTCATTCTTTACTTCCTATTTTAACTAAATAGGGAAATTTAGCAATGAAAGTTGGGAGTTCCATTGTTCTATTAAAAAAAAAATTATATCCCGCTGTTTCAAATCTTTTTATCTGCTTTCTTATTTAGTTTCATTAGACTTTCTAATACTATATACTATTTTATTACATTAAAACTAAATACATGCACCGGATGTGTATATATTTGTTAGTCATTATAATATATATACAAATATGTGTCGCATCAGATCGATTTCTTAAAGCTCCGAAACCACGCTTGAAGGTGGGAATCTATCTGATAGACACAATTGGAAATTAACATTTAACAGAGTATTATATTCAAGAGATTCCAAATTAAGAAAAATCCTAGGAAGATACGATTTTGGAATAATAACATAAGAATCTTTACGTGTCCAATAAATCCTAACAACAGCTAACTATTTGCATATTTACTTTGTTTCCTGAAGTAATAAAGTTCAAGGTGGACACTTTTATGGTGACAATTTCAAATTATGTAATATATCTACAATAATTATAAATAGTTATCTTTATATCTTATTATAATGGAGATTGTGGGTTTGTCTGTCTGTAACCGAAACTATATTTCTAATACAAGTCACAATTCCTTTAGTTATTTACATCATATTCTCCCATGATTTTATTTTTATTTAAACCTCAATTATTAATAAAATTGTTTTACAATTACTTACACTGTTGACCATATCTACATACTAATAACATGCAATTGTATTTATATATACAACAAAATGAGGTTTACAGTATGAATGGGAAGCTAATTTGCATATTGATCTTAAAAAATTGATTTTAATAATATATGCTTAGTATTTATGATTTCTAATTGTTTGGTTTTTCTTATTGAATATGAGCAAAAATCTCTTCAATAATCTTAAAAGAAATCCCTTAACAAGAAGAAGTAACTGTAATATTATTCTTTACTTCCTATTTTAACTAAACAGTTTAATAGGAAAATTTTACCAATGAAAGACGGGAGTAACGGAAAATGATGGAAGAGTTAGTTTCAAGTTGTTCTATTTTATACCCCCTCTGTCCCAAATCTTTTTTATCTACATTCTTATCAGTTTCATTAGCCTTTCTAATTTAATATCATATTTATCCATAAAATTAACTAAAATACTTGCACCGGAGGTGCATATATTTGCTAGTATATATAATTTAAAAAAAAATACCACTTAAAAATTATCGTCAGTCTAGAGTTATTGATAAAGGAAAAATAACACTTTGCCATTTATAGTTTAAATATTCTATTTTTATCTATTTCATCTATTTATATAAAAAACAATAACATTAAATAATAGTTTTCTTAACCCATTCATCAATTTAAGTCTGAGTAAAAAACCCATTACATTCTCTAATAATTAATATATCATATAATTATATCAGATATAATTATATAATTATTTATAATTTATAATTATATGATTATAATTATTAATGTATAATAATGTTATAAAAAGTATAATAGATACATATAGAAGTTTCAATATAATCAATTATGGCACTTTGTAAATTACTCTTTGTCAATTGTCTTTGGCTTAACACATAGGATACTTTAAATGCCACCATATCTGCTTCAGAACTATATATTTATATACACTTGAGACTTGTCTTTTTAACTTATCAGTGAGATCTGATTTCCATTATGACTGAAATCTGTTTACTGCAAACATGCTTCCCTATTCGTACATTTAACATCGCTTTCTGTGGATGACAATTCTTTCAAGTTGTGGCTGTATCAGTGCTACTGTATGGCTGCACCACTTGGACCCTAACGAGGCGCCTGGAGAATAAGCAAGATAGGACTGCACAAGAATGCTGCGTCCGATCTTGAACAAGTCGTGGAAACAACACCCGACAAGGAAGAGCTCTACTTGTCCCCTATCTTCAAACCATCCGAGTGAGACGAACAAGACATGCTGGACACTGCTGGAGAAGCAAGAACGAAATCATAAGCAACGGTCTTCTCTGGAAACCAGCACATGGACATGCCAATGTAGGCCATCCAGCAAGGGTCTACAGACCAGCTCTGTGCGGGATACTAGATACTGCGCAGAGGACCTCATGGCAGAGGAGTGATAGAGAAGGTTGTCGAGAGATTGTTATAGATATCCGTGCTAATTGCGCGACATGATCATAATGATACACTGAGATGCCAAAACATTTGGAACAGCGACGTGTGGCAAGAATACAGCTACTGTCTCGTAACAAAAATGCGCAGTTCAAGATAAGAAGCGGTATTTACATATTTACTCCCTAGTACAAGCATGACATGACACAGGATCACTTTCTAAGCAGAGATTAACAGGTTACAATACAGAGTTTTTCCTTTTCTAGACTGGTTTCCTAACCAAGGCTATAGAGTACATATGGTTTGTTTTTTGGTTTGTTTGTTTTACGGCATATCAACCTCAGTGGGTTATTTAATTGCCGATAAAGTTTGAAATAAATCAATTCTTAATGGATAATACAATTTTTTATAAACACATTTTTCTATTTAACCCATAGACGGGACCCTAACAGGTACGTACTCCACTCCGGGTCCGAGTGACCAGGGAGCAATGGTGATGAAGGGGTGCCCACATTCCCCAAACCTCCAGAACTGGAACCTCACCATCAGATAGAGTTAACGTCATTCCAGGACATGTAGACCCGCAGCCACCGCCTTCTAGCACCCAATGATAAAAAAGGGGTTGGGCTTGCCCATAGGGAATAGGATTGGAAAATCATATAGGTGCTAGGCTTGACGGACTAGCCGATTGATCGGAGGGGGCCTCTCTGACCGCCCGTCTAGCCTATAGAGTACAGTATGTCCTACTATTTCTGGAGTGAGAATAATTATATTCCTACCTTTCCCAAGGGTATGTACGTTATCTAAAATGCAGAAGACTTTATAGCGCCAAAGAACAGTAATCGTAGTAGTGTGGGTCTATGTAAGTCACGGTACTTGATGAGATGACTTAGTTCCGTGACCTACCATATGTGTTCTCGGCTAGTTTGCTCTGTCGATGCTCCTCTTTGCCCACTTGTACTTCTTGATCCGTAGAATAGGGATCGACGCAACTTGGCCGAGCTTCTTTGTGACGGGCCGGGAAGATTAGTGGAAAAAGTTGCCTACACTCATTCTGACATGTTAAATTGAATTTTTGAGCCTTCTTATCTTTTCATATAAACAGATATTTTCATTGATTTAAAAAAATAACAATACCCACTAAAAAAAATCTGAAACACCCTCGAACCAACCAAACATACTGTCAGAGTAGGATAGCTTGGGCTCTTTAATGACGAAGAATAAGGTAATTTCCAGTCCAATTACAATTTAATTATGATTTCCACCAAGTAGAAACAGTGGATAATCACAGTATGTTAATTGCATTATTACAATATTTGATATGTTTACTTAAGATTATTTGCTATATGCTAAATTCCGTTTGTATTATAAAGAAAGAAAGAAAGAAAAGACATGAGATAAAAAATATAATAAGAAATGGGGAAAAAAGAGACTAGCGGAAAGATGGGATAGTGGCGTGAGTACGCGGAAGCAATTGAACATAGTGAAAAGATGAAAGAAGGAAAGAAAAAAAAGAAAATAGAAAGTTAAATCAAGATTATTTTATAAATTTTTTATAATATTAACATTTTAGATAGTTCTTAAGTAAACATATCAAACGCTGTAATAAAGATTATCTTAATGTGGCATATCCACTGGTCCTGCATATTATTTTGGGAAATGCCTTAATTTAATCAATATCTATACTATACAATGTTCCTTGCACTAATTTGTTATGTGGATTGTTCTTGACACACATATATTATATATATTTACCAATCCCTCCGCCGAGCAGGATGTGACACAGGTCAATTTCTTTAAGCGGAGGTTCACAGCGTTTTAATTCAGAGTTTTTCCTTCCCAAGACGGTTGCCTAATCAAGGTTTTTAAAGAGCCCGTCTGTCCTACTATTTTCACATAGCTGGAGGGAGAGTTAGATTCATACATTTTCCCAAGGCGTATTAGCTCTAAGTAAAAGGCAATTACCACTCCATGGATTTGAAACTCGGAGGCGACGAGTCCATTTCCATTGACTTTAACCATTACACCACGCGCCTCACACCTGTTATGACCAATATAAGGTGTGATTGGAAACCGCCACTTAAACTTATAGGACTCGGCTGGTCACGCTGGATTAAGCTCAGCCAATCAACAGCTCGAAAATGTGGTTGATTTAACTTTTTATCGCCGATATTAAAAACCCGTTCATTCTGCACGTTATTCGTACAGTGACGAACAGACATGCAACATAACTTAACGCAAAAAGTGCCCCCACCTTAAGCCTATATTATGGTATCAAGTCATTCCTATTAATATAAATATTTGCACACAGTTATATGACATCATTTATTTCCTATCTAATACAAATTAATTTGCACACAGTTATTATGACGTCAAGTATTCTACCTAATACAAATAATTTACACGAAGTTATATGACGTCAAGTATTCCTATCTAATACAAAATAATCTACACGAAGTATATATGGACGTCAAGTATTCTAATCTAATACAAATAATTTACACGAAATTATATTGTATCAGTATTCCTTATCAAATACAATAATTTGCACAAAATTATTAATCATTACTGTGGTTATCCATTGGTCCTGTAGTATTAGTTAGTCTTTGGTGTGGCCTAAGTCGAGTATCAGCCTGACAGCGAGGGGTCTACTCCATTTTCACTAGCACAAGACCAGGAGATGTTTACAGCATTCTTGTAGTTGGAAGCGCCACAACTATTAAACATTCAGCTCTTCAACTTTTACAGGCACAGGATCCCTGTGCTGCTCAAACGCGGGAGTTGGCGAGGGCGATATCGAACCAAGAACCTTGTGGTTTTCCATGCAGACGCTACCGACTGATATAAACGGGAGATAACAGGATTAAAAAAAGTGATAATATAAGATGTGTAAATTTAATTTCAACGTTTGTCACGTCTTTAAGTAGGAATATATGTTCGGTTCTATTTGTTTCTCAAGACGCAGTAAATTCTTTTTCCCCAGATTAATTTAGTGTCTGCGATAAATATTTCAAATTAGTTTAAATTGCATATTTAATGTCAAGTTTGGAAACGAAAAAACATTTTTCTAATAGAATCTGTTTTTACTCGTCATCAAAAAGAAAAACCATATCCAAGTTCCTTCATAGTCGCATTATAGACCCATGTGCGTGTATGGTTGCTTAGCAACAAGGAGGTACAGATGGTGACCATAGTTTTAAGAAAAAAACGGGGAAATTTCTCAAAGTGAAGAAATTTTATTCGAAGAATCAGAACCTTTGGAAAAGGAATCGGTTTCTTTCTTTCTTTTTTTCTTCGTCTTTTATTTTCCCCTTAGTATATATATATATATATATATAATATATATATAT